>JAMPIV010020502.1:0-63359 GCA_024509875.1 Oreohelix idahoensis | reverse complement strand
AACTAAAACTTAATCCAGTGTCAAAGAGACAAGTGGTTGAGGTACCATTCAAAATTACAGTTCCTCGAGTTGAGGGTCGGTCCCCCTCAGGTTGAGAATCACTGACATTGACTCTACCTTTCGAGGCTGTATGCAAACATCCAACGCGGTTTGGACCGGTTTGTTTGCCCTCATCAGACGTTCCTGGTGTAGGGGTCTTTCCTTTTCCTTGACCTTGGTGGCCGCGCTGCCACGTAGGCCTGGTGGGTTGATCAGAATTGTTGTGGGGGGGAGGGGGGGGGAGGGTTTTGTAGAATTTCGATTTTTCCTGGGGAGATCATCTCATCTGTAGTGGATTTTGATGGTATTGTATGGTGGTGTTATCACCTAGTGTGATGCGTGAGGTCAGCTGTGAAGGCTCCTGAGATAATTGTAACTGTGAATATACAGAAGACCCTTTCGTGCTACCACTTTATGACCTCACACATATCTTTTTTTACTAATGAATGTGGCTACGTTAAAATCTAGGGTACTGAATGCAATGTGTTGTATGGACATATACACACACCCACAGATATTAATTAAGTCTAATACTATCAATAAAATTTATAACACAATGAACTAAATTCAGCTGGTTAAATTTAGAATAGAAAATCTTTTTTTTTTAAATTTATTTGTTCTGAACCAAGGTTTTATTTTGGCCAGAACTTATGCAAAGATTTTGAAATTTATGAATGAATGGCATGAATAAATGGCATGTTAAATGAAAGATGTTTACATATGCAATCTTCAAGATTAATTATAGTATTACTGTTCGTAATGTTAATTTTTCTGGGAAAACTATGAATGGATGTGCTGTTGGGGTGGCTTCATCCCTCCCTGTTTATGCCTACACAGCATTGTCCATTAATGATGGAAGGAAATGGGATGCTTCAGTAGTAAATTCTCTTGGGTGCTAGTTTTATGAAGTTGGTGTAAGTTCAGCAGGCCAGCTAGCCTACTTAACTTTGCCAGATTTGTTCTGGTGCTGGAATATGATGGCCCCACCTCTCCGTGCTTGAGCAATACACAGATGTTCTGTCGAAATGTACCCTGCACGGGTCCTCACTTCAATTATTAATCAGCATTTGACACCCCCTTAGTGTCAAGATCGAACTCACAGCTCTGAAATAAAGTATTGGTTTTTGCTCAGAACCTTACCTAATAAGCCACTTCTACACATAACAAATTACAATAACACCACATAAACAGGGTCAGTTCTCTCTGACCAGACAGCACATCTTACCTAGTTGGTTTCGCATAGGGTAAGTTTCCCCAGTCTACAGATTCTGAAATAGGTGCATTATCTCACTGCCATAGAATAGGATAGGTGATATGATTCACTGTTCTCAACACTTGATCACCCCTTCCTAAACCTTGCTGTAGTTTATATATTGTTTGTCCCTAGACCCTGAACTAGGGCGGGGGGGGGTCCAGAGCGAATCCTTACTTGTTTGTAAGGCTAGATTTCGATATGGCAGTATCAAATCACTCGAACATTAAACAATATTCAAAATATACAAAGAAATAATTTCAATCTTACCAGATTATGAATAAAGAACACAGAAATGCTAGCAAAACTCAGCTGAGCTGCTGGCTATAGTATGGCGTCCCTGAACTTATTTCAATTTATTTCATTTGGAAATCACCACACTTGAAATTTACTGTGTCTATCACTGGACAACTATTGAGGAATGGCAAAAAAGCTCGTCTGAGCGCGGATAATATGATTGTCTGTGGCCAATCAATGCCTTGGTTTTTTTTTTTTAAATTCAAATTTCCTACACTAAAGTCATTTCAGTCATGCTTCAGTCAAGTATGGATTTTTATCTGTTAGTCTGTCCGTCTCTACTTGCGTTTTCACAAAAACGTACTTGATTTTTGAACCAACCTTTCTCTCCCCTCCAAAATTTTGTCGTTAAAAGTTATTTTTAGACACAGCTTCCACCAATATCCCTTCTCTTCCATGCTAAGTAGATTTGAACACCTGCGTCTCGAGGTCGCGATTTTTTTTGTGCAAATAGCGACACTTTTGATTCAATGCAGTCTTTCGCTGTTGTGAACAACACTGTCTTTTGTCATTATTTTCATTATTATCTATCCGTCTGTAAAATTAAAAACATATTATTTCACTGCTCAGAATGGGCCATCCGGCCAGCTAATTTTTATATTCCTAACATTAATATTAAGAAAAAGTTACTTTTTAAATTTTGTAATATTTCAAGCATCTGCGTTTAGCCGCTGAATTCAAATCAAAGGCTTGGTATCGCAAAAGCGTCCAATAAATGACTGTGGCGTATCATATCCAAGGTCCCTTCTGTCGAATTCCTTACTTTATGTCAACTTGGGGGGGGGGGGGGGGACGTGCCTTTTCCTCCTTGCCCCCCCAATTTGCGTCCATTAACCCCGCTAGTTCAAGTACGCGTTCAGTCAGATTTTTGTCTTTTGATCCTCGTTCCGTTTTGCCTTCAAGTCTAACACCTGATGACCCGCGGCGCGGGCGATCATGTATTCCAGCAGCTTACGCATTGGTTTTTATCCTTACATTTTATCCTTTGGAGATATTTTTACGTTGTATCACTTGTTAATTTTATGACACATCTCCCCACTTGAAAACATGCCTACGGCAAGTTCCAAAACCAGTGATACACATAGATAAAATCTCTCCTCCCGTCTGCCATTACTCTAATTTTGATCACAGGGGTGCCGACTGAGGAAATCTGCACCGACATTCAATTTGCCTGGGATATATTGGATACTAAACTGATAAGGTTGAAGTAATAAAGACCACCTCAGCAATCTTGCGTTTTCATGCTTAGCCTGAGATAAGAATACGAGAGGCTGATGATCCGTCTCCACCACAAAAGTCCTACCATACAGATAGATTTGAAACTTCTTTATTGCCCAGATTAACGCTAAACATTCTTTTTCGCTTGTGGAGTATCCTTGTTCCGCCTTATTCAATTTGCGGCTTGCATAAGCGACTGGTTTCAGTTCCCCATCAGGTGAAGATGATCTTTGCAACAAAGCCCCTCCGAGTCCTACATTACTTGCATCGGTTCTTAAGACAAAGTCCTGTGTCAAATCAGGCAGTTTGAGAATAGGCCTGCTAGTGAGTTTTTCCTTTAACTCTTGGAACGCTAGTTCACATTGTGCAGTCCAAATAATTTTATCTGGAAGTCCCTTGCGAGTCAGATCAGTCAGAGGAGCACAAATAGCGTTAAAATTTTTGATGTATTTCTGATAAAATCCGCATAACGACACGAATGATCGCACGTCCTTTTTTTTTGTTTGTGGTCTAGGTGCTCTCTGCAGTTTTTCCAAGTTCTTAGGATCAGGGGTCATGTTACCCTGATATACAGTGTGTCCCAAGAATTCCAACTCTTTGCATCCAATACAACATTTTGTTGGCCTAGCAGTTAAGTTCGCCTCCCGAAGTCTATTAAATAACATTTCTAGAGCTTCAATGTGTTCTTCAAATGTCTCTGTGGCGACGAGAATATCATCCATGAAATTCGTGATACATGGGTTATTCAGGGGATCCAACAATTTGCGCATCATCCTTGAAAATACACTCGGAGCATTTTTTCAGTCCGAATGGTAGCATATTGAATTCATAATGTCCATCCGAAGTGCTAAAAGCCAAATAAGGTCTCACTTCAGGCTTCACTGGGATCTGGTAATAGCCTTTACTAAGATCCACCTTTGAAAAGTATTTTGCCTTGTTCAGTCTGGCAAATAACTGTTTTGTGTCTGGTAATGGATCCACTTGACCTTCTGTGACAGCATTCAGTTTCCTGTAATCTATGCACAGTCTGTGTTCCCCAGACGGTTTTCTCAACAAAACGACACTAGAACTAAAAGATGATTCACTGTGCGAAATAATCCCCTCCTTCAACAAATAATCTATTTCTTCCTTCAATGCCTTCTCCTTCGCGAACGGAATAGAATAGGCTCTCATACAGATTGGGTTTGAGTCTACCAGTTTCATGTCATACTGTAGCAAATTTGTATGGCCTGGTTTATCTGTTAAAACATCTGTATGTTCCTCCAGAACCTGTTGAACTCTCTCCCTCTGGTTTTTAGTCAGGTGCTTACTGACTTTTACCTGTGCTGCTTTTTCACAAGGATGTAATGGGTATTCATGTGAGGTGAGTGGTTCCTTTTGCATCTGGGTTGCAATAGCCAAGGTCAATAAGGGGGTGCTTTCCTGGAGTGGTCTGTCCAGATACTTCTTTAATAAGTTTACATGATAAACTTTCTCCTTCCCCTTTTTGTCAATTTTATAGTTTGTTCTAGACACCTTCTCTAGAACCGTATATGGACCTTGCCAACCAATTTGTAATTTATTCTGGCTACCGGGTAGTAGAAGAAGCACCTTCTCTCCCACAGCTAGTTCTCGGTCCTTTGCCTTCCTATTAAAATATGCTGCATGTTTCTTCCTGGCTTGTTTCAAATTATCATTTGCCGTTTCCATCCAGCTTTCAAACGAGTGGTCAGTTCGTTCACATATTGATAAGATGAGGTAACAGGTTCTTCCGCCTTCTCATCCGTCCAGGTCCTTAATAAAGCTTCTAAAGGACCTTTTATTGGCCTCCCAAATAGCAGGATGGTACATCCCATACTATTGCTTTGGCACTAGCTGGTCCTTCAATAGATACGTATCTAACAATTTGGAATTACTTCCATTGATCCCATCCAAGCTTTCTGTTTAATTCAAATGTTATCTCAGTGTTAACATACGGCTGTGAGAGTTGGAAAATAACAAAATCATTGGAGAACAAGCGGAATACATTCGAGAACAAATGTCTTAGAAAACTCATGAACATCAGTTGGAAAGAATTCAAGACTAATCGACAAATAAGAGAAGACTCTAGGCAGAAATATGTCTCCGACTATAAAGGAAAAATGGATGGTCATATATCGGTTTTGTCCTACGAATGCCTCAAAGAGAATACTTTTGTACAGGCGCTCACTTGGGTTCTGAGGGTAAGAGGAGAAAAAAAGGAAGACCTCAAAAAAAAACACTTTTGAGAAGAACAATAATAAGAGAAGGAAGAACGTTGGGCCTAAATAATGTGCAAGAGCTAAGAGGAGTGGCGTCACAACGAACAACCTGGAGAGCACTGGTTTCTGCCTTATGCGCCGTGTTTGGTGCTTAAAGAATTTATTATTAAATAGCAGAGTTGCGGGAGCCATCCCGGTTGAACTATGTGGTACCTCCCGATACGCAAACAATGCGGCGGGCAGGAATTGATCCCACAGATCCGGTTTTTCGTGTGCCAGCTTTCTCAGGATAGAAATGAGAGTCCCGTTGAACCTCTCTACCTGGCCGTTCCCTTGTGGATGGTACGGACTACAATGAAAGTGTCTGGCTTGAAATAGTTTAAAAACTTCTTCCGTTAGTTTCCCCTTGAACTGAGATCCATTATCCGTCAAGATTTGATGCGGGAATCCTAATCGGGTAAATATTGTAAGTAGTGCCTCTGCTACATGTTTTGAATCAATTGATGGCAGGGCTACCGCCTCTCCCCACATAGAACAAATGTCCACCAGAGTAAGGATGTAACTGTTCCTCCTCTTGGTCCGAGTGAGAGGTCCCACAATATCCACTGCAACCCTCTCAAAAGGTGTTCCCACTATGGGCATTTCCCCTAGAGTTGCAGGAGCAGTCCAGTGCTTTGGAGCTACCCTTTGACATTCAGGGCAGGATTTGACATATCTTTTTATATCCTCCGTTATCCCTGGCCAGAAGTAATGACAAGCTATACGCTGTCCTGTGGCGCTGATCCCCATGTGACCACTGAAGGGAATCGCATGCCCGAGTTCCATCACTTTATCTCTATATGAGGTGGGAAGAACCAGCTGGTTGTGACCATTTGTTCCAGTTCCGGCCTTCCTGTATAATAGTTTGTTCTTCATGAAATATTCCCCCTTGCTCGGAGGTGTGTGGCATTTGGGCAATTTTTTTAAAACATGGCTTGAGTGTCCTATCCTCAGCCTGCGCCTTTCTCATCTCCTCTGGATGAGCATTTATAGGTTCACCTTCTTCCTCCTTCTTCTGTGACCTGGTCTGCACTGTCGCCATGATCACAGGTTTCTCGGGATTCCCCAAGAAGACGTATCTACACCCCAATATCAGAGGGTAGATTGGTTCATCTATCACTGCTGCTCTGATTTCTCCTTCCACATAGCGAGTTTTCACCGTTATCCTTGCGATGGGAAGTGTCATGAGTGGTATGTCCTTGGTCGCCCCTTGTATTTCCACTGTTTCTGTGGTATACTGACTTGGGTCCACTAGGCTAGACTTCACAACTGAATCATAATCCAAACCTGTATCATAAAGGCACCTTATGGTGACCCCATTACAAATAACATCCTCACAAACTGGGGGGTGATAAGGTTCCTGTTGTCCATTAGGATTAACCTTTAATCTTTGCGCCCCCGACTTCATTGCAGCAATGTTTGAAGGTTTCCTTCTACAAAATTCGGTGTTATGGTTATCCTTCTTGCACCATTTACACCATCTTTTTCCTTGGTTCAACGGTTTTCTTTCATTGAACTTTTGGTCATTGAACTGTGAGTTTCTGTCGCGATAGTCATTTCTTGGCCGCTCAAAGTTTGTCCTACTTTTATTTCCCTGCTCTCTATTATCAAATTTATTAAATTGCTGTGGAGCTTTAAAATTATCTATGTGCTTCTTTTTAGCACCACTTACCTCTGCCTGGGCTGCCTGATACCTCTCAGCGACATTTAAAACCTCTCCCAACTTCTCTGCACCTTGTTCCATGAGAAATTTTCTCATGTCTGGAGCCATGGACTCTCTCAATTGCTCAATCATGATCATTTCTTTAAGATCTTGGGTCTTCCCCAGAGCAGTCCATTTCTCCAAATAGGTTTCCAGTCTAGCAGAGAATTGGTGGTATGTCTCCCCAGGCAACAGTTTGGCATTTCTAAATTTCTTACGATAAAATTCACCATTCTTCTCGTACCTTAATAACAAAGCCTGCTTTAACATGTCATAATTGTCTTGGTCTTCCCTGTTCATTTTAGCAAAGACTTCATAAGAAGTACCTCTCAGTCCTTGTGATAGCTTTAAACTCCACCTCTCTCTCTCTAACCCATATGTAGTAGCTAATAACTCAAAACGTCCTAGGTACCCCTCTATGTCATCGTCTTTTTCAACAAAATGGTCTAAATGAAACCCCATAGCTGAGTTTGAGGCTCCCAGACTGGGCGTAGCATCTGAGGCAAAAGGGCTGGCACCATTTTCAGGAGCCTGGCCTTGTAATTCCAGCTCCCTTAGTCGTAATTCGTGCTCCCTTTGCAACCTTCTATCTTCTGCCTCCCTTTCGGCCTTTTTATCTTCTGCCTCCCTTTCGGCCTTTTTATCTTCTGCCTCCCTTTGCTGTCGTTTGTCTTCTGCCTCAATCTGCAGCCTCTTAATTTCTCTATCCGCCTCTAACCTCTTCTCTTCAGCCAACCTTTCAGACTCTAATTTTCTTTCAGCCTCTTTTTCTAATCTCCTTTCTTCCCGTTCAATATATTTATCACATTCAGCCGTTACGTATTGAATTAAAATCTGACCATCCATTCCCATCTCCTTTGCGGTCAGCACAGCAGCTGATCTAAATTTTGCTAGCTCCGCCATACTTTCTAAACAATATAATAATATACAAAATAAATCTCTAACCAGTAAATACACTAAGTACTTCTTATGACTATAGTCTAACTAATTCTAACTAACCAGTTAACTAATTAATTATTACTGGCTGTGAAGATTCACCAACTTCTAATTGCCCTTTTAATTTAAAGGGACACTTTTAATTTTAAGGGAATTTTACAATTTTGTTCCCCTAATTTTTTTTCTCCCACCAGGAGATCCTTATATTACTGTTTATGCTAAATATCCCGGACTAGCCCCCAATATATGTAGTGGATTTTGATGGTATTGTATGGTGGTGTTATCACCTAGTGTGATGCGTGAGGTCAGCTGTGAAGGCTCCTGAGATAATTGTAACTGTGAATATACAGAAGGCCCTTTCGTGCTACCACTTTATGACCTCACACATATCTTTTTTTACTAATGAATGTGGCTACGTTAAAATCTAGGGTACTGAATGCAATGTGTTGTATGGACATATACACACACCCACAGAGATATTAATTAAGTCTAGTACTATCAATAAAATTTATAACACAATGAACTAAATTCAGCTGGTTAAATTTAGAATAGAAAATCTTTTTTTAAATTTATTTGTTCTGAACCAAGGTTTTATTTTGGCCAGAACTTATGCAAAGATTTTGAAATTTATGAATGAATGGCATGAATAAATGGCATGTTAAATGAAAGATGTTTACATATGCAATCTTCAAGATTAATTATAGTATTACTGTTCGTAATGTTAATTTTTCTGGGAAAACTATGAATGGATGTGCTGTTGGGGTGGCTTCATCCCTCCCTGTTTATGCCTACACAGCATTGTCCATTAATGATGGAAGGAAATGGGATGCTTCAGTAGTAAATTCTCTTGGGTGCTAGTTTTATGAAGTTGGTGTAAGTTCAGCAGGCCAGCTAGCCTACTTAACTTTGCCAGATTTGTTCTGGTGCTGGAATATGATGGCCCCACCTCTCCGTGCTTGAGCAATACACAGATGTTCTGTCGAAATGTACCCTGCACGGGTCCTCACTTCAATTATTAATCAGCATTTGACACCACCTTAGTGTCAAGATCGAACTCACAGCTCTGAAATAAAGTATTGGTTTTTGCTCAGAACCTTACCTAATAAGCCACTTCTACACATAACAAATTACAATAACACCACATAAACAGGGTCAGTTCTCTCTGACCAGACAGCACATCTTACCTAGTTGGTTTCGCATAGGGTAAGTTTCCCCAGTCTACAGATTCTGAAATAGGTGCATTATCTCACTGCCATAGAATAGGATAGGTGATATGATTCACTGTTCTCAACACTTGATCACCCCTTCCTAAACCTTGCTGTAGTTATATATTGGTTTGTCCCTAGACCCTGAACTAGGGCGGGGGGTCCAGAGCGAATCCTTACTTGTTTGTAAGGCTAGATTTCGATATGGCAGTATCAAATCACTCGAACATTAAACAATATTCAAAATATACAAAGAAATAATTTCAATCTTACCAGATTATGAATAAAGAACACAGAAATGCTAGCAAAACTCAGCTGAGCTGCTGGCTATAGTATGGCGTCCCTGAACTTATTTCAATTTATTTCATTTGGAAATCACCACACTTGAAATTTACTGTGTCTATCACTGGACAACTATTGAGGAATGGCAAAAAAAGCTCGTCTGAGCGCGGATAATATGATTGTCTGTGGCCAATCAATGCCTTGGTTTTTTTTTAAATTCAAATTTCCTACACTAAAGTCATTTCAGTCATGCTTCAGTCAAGTATGGATTTTTATCTGTTAGTCTGTCCGTCTCTACTTGCGTTTTCACAGAAACGTACTTGATTTTTGAACCAACCTTTCTCCCCCCTCCAAAATTTTGTCGTTAAAAGTTATTTTTAGACACAGCTTCCACCAATATCCCTTCTCTTCCATGCTAAGTAGATTTGAACACCTGCGTCTCGAGGTCGCGATTTTTTGTGCAAATAGCGACACTTTTGATTCAATGCAGTCTTTCGCTGTTGTGAACAACACTGTCTTTTGTCATTATTTTCATTATTATCTATCCGTCTGTAAAATTAAAAACATATTATTTCACTGCTCAGAATGGGCCATCCGGCCAGCTAATTTTTATATTCCTAACATTAATATTAAGAAAAAGTTACTTTTTAAATTTTGTAATATTTCAAGCATCTGCGTTTAGCCGCTGAATTCAAATCAAAGGCTTGGTATCGCAAAAGCGTCCAATAAATGACTGTGGCGTATCATATCCAAGGTCCCTTCTGTCGAATTCCTTACTTTATGTCAACTTGGGGGGGGGGGGGAACGTGACTTTTCCTCCTTGCCCCACCAATTTGCGTCTATTAACCTCGCTAGTTCAAGTACGCGTTCAGTCAGATTTTTGTCTTTTGATCCTCGTTCCGTTTTGCCTTCAAGTCTAACACCTGATGACCCGCGGCGCGGGCGATCATGTATTCCAGCAGCTTACGCATTGGTTTTTATCCTTACATTTTATCCTTTGGAGATATTTTTACGTTGTAACACTTGTTAATTTTATGACACCATCTCATAATCGGAATCTCTTCTACCCCGTGAAACGAGGTGTAGAGGGCTGGGGAGATCTCTGGGTATTATTTTCTCGTTGGTTATAATTCTGAGAGGAATTAGAAGAATAGGATGACTGATCTAGATTTTGTTTTCGAGATGGGTCATCTGTGGGTTTACGTTTTGTGCTGGGAAGTTCGGCCATTGCATTGGTATAGCGTTCGGCCTTATTGAGGATGTCCTCAAGTCTGACTGCGCCCTGTTCCGCCAAAAATCTACGGGTTTCGTTTGACAAAGTTGACTTTATCTGCTCCACAAGAACAAGTTCAAGTAGTCCCTCATATGTAAGAGGTAGGTCCGATAATTCGATGCATTTTGTCAAATAGCCCGTGAGACGTGAAGAGAACTGTGAAAATGTTTCCGTGCTCTCTTTTCGACTGTTCCTGAACATTTGCAGGAATTTTCGGACGGTCATCTCAAACCGTTCTAGCAAGGCCTTTTTCAGCATGTCGTAATCATGTTGGTTCGATCCCAGCTTTGTGTATACGTCATAAGCATTAGCTTTTAGTGACGTTGAGAGCTTAAGTGCCCAGCGGGTACTCTCTAACCCATACAGATTCGCGAGCCTTTCGAATTTTTCTAGGTAGCTGTCAATTTTTTCATTAGGGCTAGGAAAAGATTCTAAAGCAAAAGACATCGCCGTTAATTGGGCAGTCTGAGTGCTGGAGAGATCCATTGACTGGGGTGAAGACGGCTCTCCGTTATTCGAAGTAGAGGCGCCCCGACTCTCTAAAGCCTTAAGCGCCAGTTCATGCTGTCTTTCCCTGTCTCTCTCCTCACGTTGTCTTTCCTTCTCTCTTTCCCTGCGAGCTTCCATCTCTCCCTCAATTTTCTTCTGCTCCAATTGACGATCGTCCGCTTCTTTCTTCCTAGCTTCTGAACTCTCTTCTCTCTCTTTTTCTTCCTTCCTCTCAGCTTCTGCCCTTTGTTTCTCTTCTTTCCTCTCTGCTTCTGCTCTTTGTTGCTCCGCGTCATATATTTGCAGTTCCTGGGTGATAAACAGATTCGCGGCTTCTGTGTCTAACCCTGAGTCTTTCGCTTCCTGTCTCAGAATGGATCTTATCCTAATTCTCTCTGCCATGATTGAAGACCTGGATGCTTCTACTATTAGAGAGTATTAAGAAAGAACAAGAAGGGGAAAAAAACAAAGCCGCTACGAGAAAAACCCGAAAGTAAAAAACAATTTACTTATTGACCTCGTGTGTTAACTTATCGCCGCTATTATTGTCACTTAAGACTTTTAACGCAAGCAACTATGCCAATTAATTGGTAAGTTACACTAGAAAAAAATCTACTATTACTATCAGTAAAAAAAGATTTAAATTAAACCAATTTGAAAGGGAAAAAAAATTAAAAAAAAATTTTTCCCCGAAATTTTAATTCTCTAACAACAAACTCCGTCACTGAAGTCAATTTTATGAGAAGAGACGTGTTAACAAGACTTAAAAAGTCAGAACAAGGCGTCTTTAGCTAAGCTCAACTCTAGTAACTTCAAAAACCTTTAGTGACTGTAAAACAATCACGCAGTCCCAGCAATTATATAACCAAAAAATTTCAATTCCCTCTGCCAGAGAATACAAAGGTGACAAATCTTTTATTATCACTAACTGCCTGCTCCTGTGGAAAAAAAAACCTGTCATAATTATTGTGTGGTCGCCCAAATACTGAACGGCTTGGTCTAGGGGAAGTAATTACTTTTAAAGATTATACCCTACTTCACAAAGACAATCAACCACACTCTATTTTAACTAGGTTCAGAATCTCGAACGAGCTAACCATATATTGTCGTAATTTTTATCTGAGAGGGTTCTGATGGATATTGGTCCCTTTAGAGTGTAGAGTGATATTCAAGGCTCTGTGAGAATAAGGATTTAGGAGAATGAGGTAGTAGATTCACAAGCGCTGGGAAGAGCAGGGACAGTCTCTTATTACGACAATATCTGTTTCTCCCAGACTATTCCTATCTCTCTTCTGAACAAACAATTGTTTGTCAGTTCCAGTCGCTCAGGCACACTCACCGATTTGGTGATTCTGTCGCACAACGTACATGAATACAGCCTACACAGATGGGAAATGTTTGGAGTTTTGGGCCAGCCGACAACCAATACAAATAAAGTTTAATACCTTTATTATCATAAATCAGTCACAAATAATTATACATTTACAGTCAAAAATCAAAGGTTACAGAATACAAATATGATAAGGGAAGAGGGGGGTTTGAGGAGAAATATCCCATCCACCGTTTCCCGGTTGTATTTACTAACAGACAAGACCCGGTCCAAAGACAAGAAAGGGGGGGGGGGGGGGATCAGAGATAGGCAATTTAACCAACCGGTAAATTTATTACTCTGGGGCAATGGGGTTACAGTAAAGGGGGGGGGGGGTAGAGGAAAAGCTAAGGTCTCAAATGTCTCCCTTTAATCAACAAATTTTATGGGAGGGGGAATGAACACAGTTACACAATCCCGCTAGGAGAAGTCCCGTACAATGAATATAATGCACCTTAACACTAGGTCGAACTAATTAAAAGAGTAAAGAAAAGATTAAATCTCCTTTCATTCAAAAAAACACACTAGGGCTGGCCATCCGACAGACACACACGCAGACTTACCGAAATGGTGAATTCTGGCACTCTAGGAATCATTTACCACAGCAGCTAATACCGTGGAATAATGGACTGGTCTTCTTATTTCTTCCGTGTCAGGCCCCAGATTTAACAAGGTAACAAATAGTCTCAAAAAATCGCCAGACGGTGAAGCGTAAAGGCTACTGTTAGTTTAGATAAAGTTCCTAATGAATGGCACAGGCACTTGGCTAGGCGTGAGGTATGGTGTGGTTCCTAAAATTGGCACAGCTGGTGGAGATAACTTTCTTTTTCTGTACTGTCACAAGTTAAAAACACTGAGGTAAGTTCTTCTTCGGGGGTGGGTAAAATCCACTGAATCTATTTGACAGACAGTGTTCAGGTAGATCTATGTTCTTCTTCACAAATAGGGCAGTGAATAAAATATGTTCTGCTTCCAGTTTACTGTAAGGACTATATGAACTAGTATTTTAAAAGTGTTTCTTGGGTGGCTTTATTCTCAGTTAAATTCAGAGGAGCGGGACCCATTACAGGTCGCCACAAGTTTAGCTTTAAAAAAGTTCATATGTTACTGGAGTTATCAAATTGAGTTGGCAGAACTCTGTATATAATTTATAATTGCTGGGATGCAGGTTGAATGATCGTTCTGAATGAAAGATAATCAAAACAAGAAATGCATTACAAATCATATTATAATCTGACACGCGATAAATTACAGTTAGCCTATTTACTTTATTAACGTCGTCAATTTAACAAATCAGGAAAACTCCCCGTGAGTTAAAATAATTAAAAGCACATCTATCTATACAGAACTAAACTGTATTTACTAGTTATAATTCTCTTTACGCGTCAATTGTATTAGGAAATCCTTTTAGATGTAACATTTAGTTTGCACTAGAACTTTGAAAATGGGTTTATTTAATAAGGTTAAATTTACACCACAATCCAGTGAAATAACTAGACCACTGATCACTCGAAGCTAATGTATAAATTACCGTCTGCGCAGAAAGAATACACTCCAATAGTCAACGAAGGTAGACGAAGTTTTCTCCGTTTTCCCCGGTCTACCGATCTTGTTCGTCTCAGGCTGCTCGCATAAGGGTGCGAAAATTTCTCGAGAAGCTAACTACGTTAGCTGAGAGTTCCCTGATTCTTTAGATCGTATACCGCTCCACGTTGAATTCTGAAGATCAGCCTGTCTTTGATGGTACCGCTGTTCTGAGAAGCTTTGGCAACTCCCACCAGGCGGGGCGACAGCCAGGTAAGAAAATGAACTGCTGTTAATTGCTCTAGAAACAGGAGTGAGTCTCTGGCCACGTCCTCTTTTGGGCCGGCGTTAAGGAAAAGATTTCTATAAATCGTTCTCAGAGATGGTCGTGGGCGTGATTTAACCTCCCATCAAAGGCCATGCGATCTCAAAAGTTCACAGAAGATAGCAGGCTACATATTAATGATCCAGCGTGTAAAATTCTCATGGAAATGCTGCATGCAAGTTAAAGTTACAATAGATGATCAGGGGTTCTAAAGTTATGAGAGGCCAATATTCTGTTATAATCCATCGAGTCAGGGAAATTCATTTGTCATACTTAGACGTACGTCACAGTCACTAATGTTGAACTGTGAAGGTAGTAATAGATCCATTCTTTCCATAAGTAATCATCCTTCACTGTGTTTTTATTACTTTATATTCTATTTTCTAGTGGTATATGATGAATAGGCTGACCAGTGGCTTTGTGTTGCCACTTAACTTGTATTGTAGAAATCAATCACACTCCCACCATGGACTAACACGTGTGTGAATTGCCAGGCAGTGGAAACTGGGAATCTGGCTCCAATGACTCCAAGAGCACTCGCTCCTCAGAGTCCAACAGAGATAGATGATTCATATACTTCTGGTAGTTTGCAGGATAAAACCTGGAGTACAATCACAACCCCTGTAAGGTCCAGCACTATTCTGTCCTCACATACAATAGACATAACAAACAGTGTCAGACATTGTGCTAACATATGCACAGGACAATTTACCTCACTACCACTCACAGCCAGTTCACTGTGACTACAATTTCCTTATAAATCCTAAGTTAGATCCAGTTGTCCATGATCTGCCTCCATTCAATGATTTGGTCTAGTATAAAATACTAAGTAGTACCTTGATCAATTGATTACAACAATTCCTGTCATCCTTCCTTATGTTCCGGATAAGTGTATCGTTCCTTTAATAAATACTCCTTTAAATACTTTATCAAACTTTCAGTCGTACTTTGGTCATCATTCTCAATTATTCTATGCATTTCACAAGGCTGGCTTTTGCCGCTAAAAGATTACACATGCTTGTATTTCAGACTGCAGCACACTCGACCTGTTAGTTTCTTAACACATTCTACACACTTCCTAACGCACAAGTGGATTAATCACAGGAAAAATTCATATATATATATATATATATATATATATATATATATATATATATATATATATATATATATATATATATATATATATATATTTTCATTCTTACCCTCAGGCAAAACGCACAAGCTGTTAATCGGCATCTAATGTCTGCTCTACAAATGCGGATGGCAAAGGTACATAACGTTTACTCTTTTACCGATTCTTCTGTTCAGCTGTGGTTTTTGAATTTTGTGGCCTCAATTAAGCCAAGGGCAATGTCTTATATACTAGCACATCCTCCGTATCGGATGGCATGGGGCAAAAGGGGTGTTAAAAATCTCAAAATGAGCATAATTTTGGTCTCTGTTCAATAAGTAAAAATTAGTATTTCAAGTATCTTTCTTATTTAAGGTGCGATTTTGGTCATCTAAAGCTTGAATTATATTGTGAATTATTCTGTATTGATCTGTCTACTAATTAGTTAGTTTGCAAAATTCATTTTAATATATGCAGGCTTTAACTAGCTAAATTTAGACTAACCTGATGTAACGAAGCCCTGTCACTCAATATTTCTATCTTACTAAAATACTATTCGAGAAAGTTTTTACACCTACCTCTAATGTAACATTCCCGTTGTTGAATTATATAATCCTTCCCGGTGATAGTTCTTTATTTCTTATGAAATTAAATGGCATCCTACTATCGGTTGCACAAAATGGGCCTCCATGTTAAGCAAAATATGTTTCATTACACACACGAAGAAGGAAGCGTTTTCATTGGCTAGTATATCAGACAGTTCCCACAACGTATGGCGCGCGGTATGGTCAAACAAATTCTGATGTAAATATATAATACTGTATACCATAATTTATAAATAACATTTTAATGTAAATATCGCAGAAAATGTATAATAAAATTACAATGAATACCCTAATTACAAACGAAGATTAGACGGAACAGGATAAACTCTCCCAAGATGGTTGATCATCGGAGGCAAATGGAGCAGATCTGATACTATTCTGCTATCCTCCCATTTCTTTGGTGAAAAAAATCAGCCACCAGGTTAACACGCCCGTTTGAATGGCAAGCTTCTATAAACAGATACATGCACAAGTAAGTACAAAGTTAGCATGAGAGCACAAACCGCCACTGCCTGTTGAAAATCACCAGGAGAAACATATTAATTGGTTAATGGAACGAAATAAAAAGCTGTGCAAAACTCATAAATGAACTAAACGAAAGATCAACATTAAATATTGAAGACAACTACAAAGGACCACCACAATTTGTGGAAGAAGTTCTGGATGTCACACCTGACATGATTAAGGAAATGTCCATTGAACAAGAAAATATAATCCAGTGTACTTTTCAAATCTCTGCGGCGCATATATTTCATCCAGGGTAAGCCAAGTCTCATGCTATCTGTTTGAGCTCCTCCTATGTCTTCGTTATCCTTCTTAAACCAGTCTTCAAATTCCTTTCCCGTGTGTTTATGTCTCCCGCTATGTTCTTTACCCTGGAACTTCTACAGGGTGTTTATAAAGTCGCTGTGCAGTGAAATATACGCCAGGGCGAGACTACGTCACCAAAAACACCCTGTTTTCAATGGCTAACACCATTTCCTTTCAGCAATGAAACCGTGAATATAACAACGACTTGATGTGTAATGCTGCACACGGGATTGTGGAACACAGAATATCATGACGTAAATTTGCATCATACGTGACGTAATTGCTAAAATATTTTTCAAATTCACTGCACAGCGACTTTATAAACACCCTGTAGTATTAAGACTGCCTTGCAATAACATCAGTAGGTTTTCTCTATGTCCACCCTAGCCAACTCTGACGTCTTTTCTTTATTTCTTGTTCCGTTTGTACTGATTCAGCCATTTCCTTAAGTTTCTCATTGTGTATCATGGTGTACCAGGAATTTTCTGTCGCTCTGAGTTTTCTTAATGAAAAAAAAAACAAAAAAACCAACAACACAAAAAGTAATACTTCTTACTAAGAGAAAGGACAAGGAAACCTACGTTGCGGCCACAAGGCCTTCGTCAGGGACAGACAAACAAAAGACAGAAGGGAAAGAAAGTGAGAATTAAGTGGAGAAAATGAAACTATAGAAATAAGAGAAAAATACTCCCTGATAGTGTCACATGTCGGAGCGAAAATGGCCGCTACTGAACCGGAAACCGGAAGTGAATAGTATATTGATACTATAAATAAAAAATAATGAAAACAAGGACGGGAAAACCGAGTGGGGGAAAAAGTAATACATATTGAGAAAAAAATTAATAAATTAAGTAAAAAATAAATTTAAAAAATGTATATAAATAAAAATAAATACAAACATTTTTTAAAATAATAAATAAATAAAATTAATTAATTAAAATTTAAAAAAAAATTAAATAGCACAGGGTGAAAAATAATTGTGGAGTCAAAGTGTTAAGAGTTGATCCTATACTGTGCGTGCTCCCATTTATGAAAGTCTGCTACTTTGTTGGCTGTTGTGTCTATAGTTCTCAATAGTATGGAGCAATATAATAAAAGGAGGGTAAAGCACCTCATTACACGCCCTATTGAGGCATATTGGGAATATGGTGTTAGGCCCATATTTTCTCGACCGTCGGCACACTAGGGGTCATGTGGTCAGCATCACGCCGGCCGCCTTAACCTTCCCAGCGTTGTTCTGGTACCCATTTGGGGCTGGGTCGACCCAGGAGCCGTTTGCTAAAAAAATCCCACCTCATCTGGGGATCGAACCATAGATCACTGAGCTAGGAAGCCAGTGCACTAACCACTATGCTACCGCGGCAATATAGTAGTACGGGTTACATCAACTGCAGACCTAAAGGTCTTTTATATTTGGACATGCGCCCTAATATAACCGACTAGGTTGAACGGGACGCGTCTCGCCAAAACGAGACAAAATTTTATATATAAAATAATATAAGCAGTACGGTTTGGCGTTTGAGTTAAAAGTTCTTTTTTGGGTTGGACTTCATTTATCCAACTCATCTTGCTTTTGTTAGTCCAATTCTTATGTCAATGTCTGTTCTTCCAACTTTGTTAATGTTGCTGGTAAAATGTATGTCTGCGTTCACATCCACGTGCAATCTAGTTACGTTAGCCGCTCTTATCTTCATAATCTTTGTTGTTTTTAATTGAATCATTTGATTTTCATGCCAACTTTCCGCGACTTCTCATCCAGCATTCTCATTTGTTTTATCTTCCATCTGGATTTGGTTATGTAATAGAATGCTAAGAAAATCTAGATCGTGTTGCTGATTTGTCAGAATTCATTGAATATTTCGGAGTTTGCGTTGTTTTTTTTTTTATACAATAGCATATGCTTGCCAGTTGGAAGTATAAATGTGACGAAAGGCATTCCTGTTGAAATCCAATTCTTATCTCAAACGGTTCTCAAGTTGTTAATGTAGCATCCTTCATTTTATGTCTTCATGAAATTTCTTATATAAAACCTGCATTTTCCTCCCTCATCAGTCCGGGGCTTCTTATAATCTCCGTGTTATGATACTGTTAAATATTTCCTTTGCACTAATATTAACATTACCACCAAGTAACAAACGAAAAACAATTTCGGGTAAGAATTAATTTGTGTTCTTTCTGCTTCAACCTGAAGACGGCATTATTTCTTCTGTATTCATTCATTCTTGTCCATTCCCTTTCAACCTAATTCAATCTTCGTAGTCAAACGTACTATGTTATTGTTATTGTTGTTCAGAATCGACATCATTGCACTCCGGGAAAACCCATAGGTGCTCAGTCTCCCTCAGCAAATGTCGAAGGGTGTGTATGACCATTGATTCTGTTGCACGCTGGTTGCACACACGCCTGATGCAACTTCTCATCAAACATACTGTGGTGGGTTTGATGTTATAAGTATTAGTTATTGTTATTATTTGTCTACAGAGTGAGATCAAGCTATGTAGGTCCCTGATTATAATGATGGAACAATGATGTACTGTCAGAGTACCTATCTGCTACCACCCGGTGATCTCACTCTGCGAATATTTTACCTATTTATTTTAGTTGACTAGTGTCTAGGGGAATGAATGTATGATGTGATGTTGATAACATACATACACAACTGTAACTTAAGATAAGGAACTCAAGTACAACAATTGTTAACTTTTTTTTTTTTTTGAAATTAATCTTTTGTACAATTTTATTCTCCTGCTCCTCAAATTCTTTTGGAACAGGAGTAAAATTCAAAACAATTAATAAAGGTAGTTTTATCTATCAATATGTATATACAGTTAATTAAATAGGCAGGATTTCTTGTCCATACTAAGAGTTTAATACACCAATTCTTATAATGTATCCCTTTTCTGACTAACTGATGTCTTATACTCTATCACTAGTAGGAGAGACTGATGTCATCATCATGTCACTCGAAATGTATTAATGAAATAAGTGTGGAGAATAATTTAGAATAATAAGTCATAAGCCCAGACAACAGGGCTTAACTTCTGGTTTTGTAGAAATTGGAAGTCGTCCTGATGATACTGCGCACTCTTCTTCACAAGAGGGTCTCCTGGAGTAAATACGAAACTCGCTGAAATTACTGCCCACTCTTCTACACAAGAGGGTCTCCTGGAGTAAATACGAAACTCGCTGAAATTACTGCCCACTCTTCTACACAAGAGGGTCTCCTAGGAACATCTGATTTCTGGTTGCGTCAAAACATACACCAGATAGAATGCCTAGTGTTCAGCCTCTCCAGTTATATTTCACAGGAAAATAGGCGATTCAACCCTGCAACAATGAAGTAAGGCCTTCTTAAATACATTTTATAAATATATCTCCACCTTTTACAATTTACACATCATCAAACATTTCTCATGATCAGCAACTCTCGCTAATCCATAGCTTCAGTCTCTAACTTTATGTGACTGCATCACCCTCAGTAGGTATCTGCTCTTCAGTTAGGGACACAATCATCTTTTTGTTGCTTTCTGGCTATTAATTTATTTTCTTTTTTAGAATGACATCATATGCTTAATCCAAATGTTTTTGGAACGCTGTGATTTGCAAAATATTGCCAGTAGCTTTCTGGTCTTACAAGTTAATTCAATGTTATATCAATTATCAAATACAATTTTTCTTTTATCTGCCTCCCCAATCTACCTTAGGCATGCATTTGCTCCATAGGCTGTCATATGCTTCCAACATGGCTAAGTCGTACCACCTAAGATTTTTGTTATGCTACATAATTTTAATAAATCATTTCTTACCGCAACATCAATGAAATAATACACAAGGAATAGATTGGCTAGCAATCTTAGGCACAAATTTAGATTGCCGTCGTGTCCAGACTGCAGAAACTTTTCTTGTAATACTGCACTTCTGGTGTCAACCTTTCACTTGGTATTATATTTGATCAAATGGCGCTCTAAGCTTGGACCCTATCACTATTATTAATCTACTTGGCCAAAGGAAACTGTTCATCCAAAATTGACCCTCTTTTTTTAAAAACCCCACCTTGTTTTATCAATACGTTTGCTTGTCTGATCCTACTTTTACTATGTAGAAAAAAAAATGTTCTCGTGGCTAACACATCTGCAGTTTCTCCCCCCCCCCCCCCCTCTTTTCTAACTATGCCCAATCAAATCCAGCCAAGAATATTTGACTGCAGCGGACAATTTTCAAAACTGAACCAGCGTGGGTTTTTCGGTGTGTCTGCTAGTCTGTCTCAATTCTACAATATCTGGGTTATTTACGGATCAATTTTAAATATTAAAACTGATTATTAAACTGCTTGTTAGCATCTATCATTCCATATAAGTTTTATTTTCTTCTTTATCATCGTTTCCATTTTTGTACTTTTTCCTTTTTATTATCATAGGCTCTTTTCACTGTGCTAACATATCAGGGAAAGCAAGTTCTACGTCCCGATAGGTTATTATATGATATTATATTAAACAACAATACTCTATTGTCAAAATATTTCTTTTATTTACTCTCTTTCGTTTTTATGAAGAAATACATATTCTTAGTTTCACTTTTGCCTTTGCACAATGCAGTTGAGTTCAAATTTCCAAGTAGACGCTATTTTTTCCTTTTACAATACACCACCGTTTTTCCTCCTCTCTAAGCACGCGACAGTTGTCTGGCAAACTTCCGTCTGAAGAAAAAAAGTGAGAGGGTGCGGGCGGGTTAAGATTTTTCTATACTCTGTTGCTGGGTACCTTTATACGATACAAGTGGCGTAGTTATTTATAGATTTTGGACAGTAGCTTTTTTCTTTTTATTTTTCCATCCTATACTCTTATACTCTTCTGACACTACCGGTGCCTTGGCCGCTTGATAATTCATTCTAACGTTACTTTTAAAATTTTGGGCGGAGCTACCAAAAGCTTGTACCTTGGGCAAATCGTCCATACTTTAAAATGCAGCGCGGATCGCTGACAAAAAGTGGTGGCTTTGCCCTATTCATATATTGTCCAATTTAAAAATAGCCATAGTAGCAGAATCCATAAAATAATATTTTATACATAATTTGAGGGGGTTCAAACTGACATTATCACACATACCATGATGTTGGGAGCTGCTCTGGGGTGCAGGAAAACTACATTGGTTAATTGCAGTGGTAGTTCTGTACTACAGAGCACTTCTGGGAAATGTGATATGAATTGACGGGGCGTTGTGAAGCGTGTCGCGGGGAAGGTTGTCGGGGGCTTTTGGATTGTGTTCGCGGAGGATATGACATGTAGATGTAAGGGTCAGTATAGGATGCTTGAATTGTGTATATGAAGATACGAGGGACGGTCAAAAATTAATGCCTTGTAATTTTTAATTTCATTCAATAGGCAAGAAAACAGATAAAATTCACATTGAAATGTAGCCCCAAGTCTGAACTTCAAAAATGTATTTCTTAATGTAGTCTCCGTTATTTGTTACAGTTTTTGTCCATCTTCTCACAAGGGCATGTATCCCCGCATGGTAAAAGTTTGTGTCCTTTTTCCTAAACCACTGGCGTACGGCGCGTGTAAAGGTCTTAGTGTCCTCGAAGTGATGTCCGCGAAGATCTTCTTTCAGTGGTCCAAACAGATGGAAGTCAGAAGGTGCAAGGTCGGGACTGTAAGGGGGATGTGGTAATAATGTCCAGCCAAATTCTGCAATCGCATCAATGGTGCGTTTAGCGGTGTGTGGCTGAGCATTATCGTGCAACAGTAGTGCAGTTCTCTGATCTTTTAATGGGTAAAGTCGCTAAAGACGACCTCTAGGGTTCTTCAAAGTTTCAATGTAACGGTCTGCATTCACCGTGTTTCCCTGTTCCAAGAAGTCGAGAAGAATCACACCCTTCTCATCCCAAAACACGGAGGCCATAACTTTCCCTACAGATGGTGAACATTTGAACTTCTTTCTTGTCAGCGATGTTGTGTGATACCATTCCATTGACTGCCTCTTGCATTCTGGTTAAAAAAAAATAAACCCAAGTCTCATCACCTGTCACAATATTCGATAAAAACTCTTCTCCTTCAGTTTCGTAACGGTGCAGGAGGTTGATGGCTATGGTTTTCCTTGTTTCTTTATGTCTGTCTGTCAATATTCTGGGTACCCACCGTGCACAAACTTTTGAATAACCCAGGTCTTTAATGATGTTCTGGACACTGCCTTTACTAATGGACAACATGGAAGAAAGTTCATCCAGTGTTACCCGACGGTCACCACGAATGATGCCATCAACTCGATGAATGTTGTGTGGAGTCACTGCGGTAGGCAGACGGCCAGTCCGCTTTGCGTCAGCCATTGAGGATTGACCTACTTCAGCTTCGTCACAACGATGTACCCAACGTCGGACAGTGCTAACATCCACTGTTGAATCTCCATAAACATTCTTCAAACGTTCGTGGATGCGAATTGGGGTCTCGCATTCAGCATTGAGGAATTCTATGACATAACGTTGTTTTAACCGAACGTCTTTGGCAGCCATTTTTAAACTGTTACAGTGGTGCCACCTGTTATTGAAACAGGTTGGTAATGCTATACAGTGCAGAAGAGTGTTTGAGGAATCCTGCTAAATTTACAAATTGCACACTGATGCAGTATTTACATACATAAAAAATAGAAGGCATTACTTTTTTACCTTCCCTCGTATATCCGGTTTTTTTCCACAGGATGAAGTAAATGTATTTCACTGTAGAGCAGTATGTTATATTGGACATGGCGAATGTGAAACATTGATTCGGGGCGTGCTTAAATGCTATATACGTACAACTGGATTTTCATCATGCATCTGTAAATTAATCGTTGTGATTAATATATGGACCGTTATCCAGTTCTCGATGATGTTAACGGTTGACACGTTACAGTATTGATCATACCCTAGCTCTGTTCACCAAGACAGCCTACGTGTCAAGGTTTACAAGCCTACAGTAATAATAATACTAAATCTTCTAATAGAAACCGCAGGCGTGGGGTACTTGGATTCTTCTCCCACGGTCTCTCACACGACTTATGGTAAATAGCCAATAGTGAATACAAAGTGAAAGGCACGAAAGTCCTCTTAATGGATCTTTAATTTATTTTTCAAGGTGCTATACGACGCCCTGTCAGTATTTTTTCGACAGTGCACCACGAAAAGAAGCTAGGCATGTGTGCTTTCAATGAGTGTTCACTTTAACCATCACGGTGCAATGCCATCTTTGTTTGTTTTCCCGAAGTGTTGGTATTGAAGTAAAGTGAATCCGTATCACAACCCGCTCAAATTCCCCGCTTAAAACGTACTAGATATTGTAATTTTAAATCTATAAATAACTACAGTATTTGAAATTTGTCTGCGGGCCCATTCAAATTTACCGCCAACAATTTAACTAGAGTATTTGAATTTTCTAAGAAAACAAGTTAAAAGTTACCACCCTTCCCCCTTTTTAACACACCCACCCCAATATTTATCGATGAACGTAGTAAAATTTAACAACCAATCAAATCGTTACCTCTTTTTTGTAATGACAAGAAAAATTTTGGTTGTAGTGGAATAATGCCCATTTTGGGTTTTTGAATAAACTTAAATAATTTATTTCTCCCTAACTACAGATAATAAAAAGAAAAGGGATATCTTGAATTATAGCGCTGATATTGCTAAACATATAAACATAAAGGTTCTCTCATAATAATATTATCTTAACTTAGTAAAATTTAATTTAGTGATATTTTTATATCAGGGTAAAGGCACAATTAATTACAAAAAAATTAACCCAATTTGAATGCAAAGGAATAACTAAAGGAAAACTATATGGAAAGATAGAGAATACTTGGTATTATCACTTTTGATAATTAAAATCGGTCTATAAATAACTAAGATATAAAATAAACAAATTCGGTCAAATTAACAAACACACTTAAAATCGCTCAAGTTCATAGTCCCCCAAAAATAGTTAACTTTTTTGATACGTCTTCTGATTGGTTGAAGGTAGGGTGATACAAATTAACACCTCCTTGTAAAATCAGGCCATTGTATTTTGAAAAGCCATGCCAAGCTGACATCAGCGGGAAGACTTTGTGACAAAACCTTTGCCGTCTGGACTAGAAAGCAGTGTTAAAACCTTTTTACTGCTAGTCAAGCTTGTGTATGTGATTATTCTTTACTTGAGGGTAAGACAGATAATTTTATTTGCATATTGTATTAACCTATAAGTAACAGGCGATTGTGTGCCATATTCAATTTCGATATTGCCGAAAGGGATTGATAAGGGTGGAATTAGGATGCCGTCAAATTACCACCTCTATCGACACCAGGTATTACAATGCAAGATGTGGGTGTCTTATCTGGTTTAGATTGTTGCTGTGTGTGTGTTGCAGTAGAACAGTTCAGGGTACACCACAGGCAACATGACGTGTAGAGTCATAGAAATGGTAACTTCGCTTTAGGTTTATACCATTTATTGCACGCCACAAAACAGTCATGATACTTATGTTATCATCGGCATAGTACAATGAATGCAGCATTCAAACTCATGTTAACTGACAGTCATGTAGAAGTCAATACTCAATAGTTGTATGGAAAACAAATATCATAGCGAAGCTTGATAAATAATACATATAACTTCTGCAACCGTGGTCAGCTGCAGATCCTTAATGTTCATAGACAATAATAATTATTCCTTCCTGATGCTAGCAGATCAGATGTATACAATACGTCCGTTTACTGTCTGCACGTGAGTAGCATACATGGATTACAGGTCAGCTCGACCTTTATAACCTTCCTAAGTCTAACCATCTGACTTGGACGTGATCTCTGATATAACGAATCCTGGAACACAGACAATAGTCTTGTTGGTCTAGAGCGACCCATAGATATATAACTAGTTCAGGTATAAAGATACCGGTGACTTAATCCTAGTCAAAGTACCTCTCCATTTTGAATCACACAGGCGAGCAAAAAGGCGACAAAATGACGAACCTCTAGATGATAGCCTAAAGTTCGATACAAGAGGAATTACCTTATTTCGGAAAATCAACCATGAACATATGCCTCCAGGCAGGCTTGAATAATACGGGGAAATAGTCTAGTTAGCTAACTAACTCACAAAGACAATGTATTTCCCTCAGAGAATCACAAGACGCAGTCGCATCCGCTCGCTAATCAGTCCATTTCTCAACTGCCCGACCTGGGCGGAACAACAAAACGACAACCCAGTCGAGACATGCGCAGAGTGACAATCTCTGAGTCGCTGTTCACAATAAGACGATTCTAAGAACATTCGAGATAAAAGTCTTACACATTCGCGCCTTTTATGGACATGAACAGAAGCGTTAAGAAAGGTTTCAAACATCTACAACAGTTGACTGATACTACCAAATAAGGAGATATGGTCACGCTTCGTTCAAGACATTATAGACCGAACGTGTCTCTATACAAGAGGAGGTAAACTCATAAAAAATAGCAGTATCGATATATCGGATTCTGTCCCTTTGACCATAAAATATATATAACATGCATTTCAGTCAAATAATGATCATACATACGAAAAACGATCATACAAAGACTTTGGAAAAAAAGTAATTATTTGTGCGTAACATTACCGCACCCTCCCGGGAAAAAAAAAAAAATGAAACATTTTTTTTTTTTAAATCCTGGAGCCGGAAAAATCTAGGCTCCTAACGCACGTATGATGCGCGGATATACCTAACAAAATAGCTCAACACTTGGAGCAAAACTGAGATCATATCCCAGGTCCTTAGAGAAAAATTTATCTAAGTATACGCGTATATATCCCAGGAAGGTGCCACCAACACAAACCACAATGCTGGCAACATCATAATAAAAGTCAAATTATTCTCATACCAATATATGAAATCAAATATTTTATTATGATATCATACAATGTGTTGCAAATAGCGGTGTAATATATTAATATACCGCACTATTTTATTACATTATGTAATGCATCAGTAACTAATAAGTAATACATGTGTTGATCTTCGTTGACATAAAATATTCAATAGAAGAAGACATCAAAAAATGATGTTTCAATGGCAGGTCAATAGTGCGAACCACAATACACGACACCAGAAGTCCTCCATGGGCAGTTCAGCCTATTAATGACGCAATCACTTCTGTTGTATTTTCTATCAAGCAGTATAGGCCGAATCCAACAAGACCCTTAGGACCTTAATACTGTGTCCAGTAAATGATAGTAGACTAGAACAGTAAGAACAGGATAGTGGGTAGGTTTGGTATTGTACAAACATTTATTACAAATAAGGGAGGGAAACCTGAGGCCTGTAAACAGTAAATTAATATGAAACAAATATAAAGGTATGTTATCAGGCACTCGCAGGAAATAAAGAAGTAGAACACCAGACAACAGAAAAACAACAGACATGAGTGGCTTACCCAGGATTTGAACACTGGACCTTCCGTGCGACAACCCCGCCTAGCCATGCAAGCGAATCACACTATCCGCTCTGCCATCTACGCATCATCAAAAAATGATGTTTCAATGGCAGGTCAATAGTGCGAACCACAATACACGACACCAGAAGTCCTCCATGGGCAGTTCAGCCTATTAATGACGCAATCACTTCTGTTGTATTTTCTATCAAGCAGTATAGGCCGAATCCAACAAGACCCTTAGGACCTTAATACTGTGTCCAGTAAATGATAGTAGACTAGAACAGTAAGAACAGGATAGTGGGTAGGTTTGGTATTGTACAAACATTTATTACAAATAAGGGAGGGAAACCTGAGGCCTGTAAACAGTAAATTAATATGAAACAAATATAAAGGTATGTTATCAGGCACTCGCAGGAAATAAAGAAGTAGAACACCAGAATACAGAAAAACAACAGACATGAGTGGCTTACCCAGGATTTGAACACTGGACCTTCCGTGCGACAACCCCGCCTAGCCATGCAAGCGAATCACACTATCCGCTCTGCCATCTACGCATCATCAAAAAATGATGTTTCAATGGCAGGTCAATAGTGCGAACCACAATACACGACACCAGAAGTGATTGCGTCATTAATAGGCTGAACTGCCCATGGAGGACTTCTGGTGTCGTGTATTGTGGTTCGCACTATTGACCTGCCATTGAAACATCATTTTTTGATGATGCGTAGATGGCAGAGCGGATAGTGTGATTCGCTTGCATGGCTAGGCGGGGTTGTCGCACGGAAGGGCCAGTGTTCAAATCCTGGGTAAGCCACTCATGTCTGTTGTTTTTCTGTTGTCTGGTGTTCTACTTCTTTATTTCCTGCGAGTGCCTGATAACATACCTTTATATTTGTTTCATATTAATTTACTGTTTACAGGCCTCAGGTTTCCCTCCCTTATTTGTAATAAATGTTTGTACAATACCAAACCTACCCACTATCCTGTTCTTACTGTTCTAGTCTACTATCATTTACTGGACACAGTATTAAGGTCCTAAGGGTCTTGTTGGATTCGGCCTATACTGCTTGATAGAAAATACAACAGAAGTGATTGCGTCATTAATAGGCTGAACTGCCCATGGAGGACTTCTGGTGTCGTGTATTGTGGTTCGCACTATTGACCTGCCATTGAAACATCATTTTTTGATGATGCGTAGATGGCAGAGCGGATAGTGTGATTCGCTTGCATGGCTAGGCGGGGTTGTCGCACGGAAGGTCCAGTGTTCAAATCCTGGGTAAGCCACTCATGTCTGTTGTTTTTCTGTTGTCTGGTGTTCTACTTCTTTATTTCCTGCGAGTGCCTGATAACATACCTTTATATTTGTTTCATATTAATTTACTGTTTACAGGCCTCAGGTTTCCCTCCCTTATTTGTAATAAATGTTTGTACAATACCAAACCTACCCACTATCCTGTTCTTACTGTTCTAGTCTACTATCATTTACTGGACACAGTATTAAGGTCCTAAGGGTCTTGTTGGATTCGGCCTATACTGCTTGATAGAAAATACAACAGAAGTGATTGCGTCATTAATAGGCTGAACTGCCCATGGAGGACTTCTGGTGTCGTGTATTGTGGTTCGCACTATTGACCTGCCATTGAAACATCATTTTTTGATGATGCGTAGATGGCAGAGCGGATAGTGTGATTCGCTTGCATGGCTAGGCGGGGTTGTCGCACGGAAGGTCCAGTGTTCAAATCCTGGGTAAGCCACTCATGTCTGTTGTTTTTCTGTTGTCTGGTGTTCTACTTCTTTATTTCCTGCGAGTGCCTGATAACATACCTTTATATTTGTTTCATATTAATTTACTGTTTACAGGCCTCAGGTTTCCCTCCCTTATTTGTAATAAATGTTTGTACAATACCAAACCTACCCACTATCCTGTTCTTACTGTTCTAGTCTACTATCATTTACTGGACACAGTATTAAGGTCCTAAGGGTCTTGTTGGATTCGGCCTATACTGCTTGATAGAAAATACAACAGAAGTGATTGCGTCATTAATAGGCTGAACTGCCCATGGAGGACTTCTGGTGTCGTGTATTGTGGTTCGCACTATTGACCTGCCATTGAAACATCATTTTTTGATGATGCGTAGATGGCAGAGCGGATAGTGTGATTCGCTTGCATGGCTAGGCGGGGTTGTCGCACGGAAGGTCCAGTGTTCAAATCCTGGGTAAGCCACTCATGTCTGTTGTTTTTTCTGTTGTCTGGTGTTCTACTTCTTTATTTCCTGCGAGTGCCTGATAACATACCTTTATATTTGTTTCATATTAATTTACTGTTTACAGGCCTCAGGTTTCCCTCCCTTATTTGTAATAAATGTTTGTACAATACCAAACCTACCCACTATCCTGTTCTTACTGTTCTAGTCTACTATCATTTACTGGACACAGTATTAAGGTCCTAAGGGTCTTGTTGGATTCGGCCTATACTGCTTGATAGAAAATACAACAGAAGTGATTGCGTCATTAATAGGCTGAACTGCCCATGGAGGACTTCTGGTGTCGTGTATTGTGGTTCGCACTATTGACCTGCCATTGAAACATCATTTTTTTGATGATGCGTAGATGGCAGAGCGGATAGTGTGATTCGCTTGCATGGCTAGGCGGGGTTGTCGCACGGAAGGTCCAGTGTTCAAATCCTGGGTAAGCCACTCATGTCTGTTGTTTTTCTGTTGTCTGGTGTTCTACTTCTTTATTTCCTGCGAGTGCCTGATAACATACCTTTATATTTGTTTCATATTAATTTGCTCCCAATCTAGGACAGGACTTGATATACTCAAAGTTCCACAATGGACACAATCTCGCATCTTCAATGATGTGCTGCGAAAATATCAATAACACAAATCTTAAAGACAACTGGTAAATCTCTCAATACAATCCTGAAAATAATTTATTTAAATGTGGCCGAGTGATCTTTTGGCCCGTATATCACTAACTAAGCCTTCTTAGATAATTACATGGTACAATGTTATAAATTCCCCCTCAAAAAAGTGAGAACAAAAAAAAAAATCTACTAACATGTCATTATAACATTGGACTGTATATCAGGAAATATATATATGACAGAAGAATCATGTGGAATCGTGTGGGCATCTGGACAGAATGTCCGCCATTACATTATCCGAACCACGGATAGCTCGAACCGAGAAATGAAATGGTTGAAGAGCTATGGCATAACGAGTGGACCTCGAGCTCTTCAAGTTTTTGCTCTGAATAGCAGTAAGCGCTTTCTGGTCGGTTTCCACAATGAAATGTGCGCCTAGAAGAAATCTTTGTAACTTCAGAATAGACCATACCATAGCCAATAACTCACGGTCTAAAACCGAGTAATTCTTTTCTGCAGCATTTAATTTCCTAGAGATATACATCACCGGATGCAGAGTATCAGAATACTCCTGCATTAGTGCTGCCCCAATCCCAGTTGACGAGGCGTCACTTCGAAGAACAAAAGTCTTCTCAATAGTAGGTAACCTAAGAATAGGTGGAGATGAAAATAGGTCTTTAACCTGGTCCAATGAGGATTGACATTCTTTTGACCAGCGGATCAAATTAGGCGACCCTTTCTTCAATAAAGTAGAAAGCGGTGCCATAATGGAGGACAGATTCGGAATGAATCGTCCGTAGAATTGGATCAAACCTAATAGACTCCTTACTTGTTTCTTTGTCTTAGGGACCGAAATGTTAAGTATTTTTGAAACATTGTGGTCCTCTGTCTTTAAAAGACCATGACCAACACGATGACCTAGGAAAGAAATCTCACTAAATCCTATAAAGGCTTTAGAGGGTTTTGCAGTCAAGTTATACTCGCGAAGAGTAGACAGTAATTCGTATAAACCCAAATAGTGATCTTCCCAGGAATCACTGAATAGACAGATATCATCTAGATATGCTATGACATCTGTACGATATGCGAGAATTCGCCGCATCATGCGTACGAATGTAGCAGGGGCGTTCATAAGACCAAAAGGCATGAAATTCCATTGGAATAAACCCCTAGGTGTAGAAAAAGCTGTAAAAGGTTTGGCACGTTCAGTTAGCGGGACTTGCCAATAACCTTTAGACAAATCTAGTTTGGTAAAGAATCTAGAATTAGAAAGTTTATTGAGTAGCTCTTCTAATGAAGGCATAGGTTCAGCGTCGAACTTCGTAACTTGGTTCAATTTGCGATAATCTACGCAAATGCGAATGTTATTATCCTTCTTTCGAACAATAACCATAGACGAAGAGTATGCTGAAGTGGATGGTTCAATGATTTCCAAACGTATCATTTCATCCAATTCTTTTTCGACTTGAGACTGGAAATGGATAGGTATTGGATAGGGTCTGACTCTGATAGGATTATGATCAGTTAGCACAATGTCATGTTCAATGACATGTGTGTGTGTCCCGGGATGTCTGTAAGAACATCCTGAAATGTTTGCAACATCGAAGAAACTTGTCGATGTTCCTCAGCGGAAAGATTTGGAGAAACGGTCACGTTTTTCCAAGATTCCGTAGAATAAAGTGGGACCATAGAAAGAGGAAGATTGACATCAGAAAAAGTAGTTTCCTCATCCTGTATAACTGACAGCGATGAGTATTGACCATGAGGTACTTGAGAATTGTCCGTTGCCTGGAAAATAGGCTGCAAATAGTCTGGTCTTTCATGAAATTCCGTGAGCATATTTATGTGGAAAGTTTTATGCTTTCCATCAATATCGACAACATAGTCGACATCAGAAATTTTGGAGACTATTGCATATGGACCTTTCCATGCAATTAGAAGTCTGTTCTCCCTTGAAGGAAGTAGGACGAGAGCTTTGTCACCTGGACAAAGTTGTCGTAGACATCTATTCTTATTCGCAAACTGCCTTGCCTTTTCTTTAGCAAATTCGGAAGACGAAGTTGCTAGTCTGCATGCCTCAATGATTTTTTTTCCTAAGAGCAATGACGTACTCATAAGAAGACTGAGTCTCATCGCTAATATTATCGGAGTGATTAGATCGTGAAGTAAAGACATAGGGCCGCGCGGTTGCGCGCCAAAGACAAGTTCAAAAGGGGAAAACCCCGTATGTTCATTGGGGACCTCTCTATACGCAAAGAGAGCCGCGGGTAAGACCCTGTCCCAATCCTGAGGATGATCCTCAGTTATTTTACCCAGTAAAGTTTTTAGAGTCCTATTTAAACGTTCGACCAACCCATTAGACATTGGGTGATAGATACTGCTGAGAGACCTTTTTATATGTAGCATAGACATTACCTGTGACATAGTGTCTGATATCAGTTGAGTGCCATGGTCTGACAATATTTCTCCGGGAAAACCCAAGCGAGAAAATATCAGCCAAAGAGCGTCTGCGATATCAGCAGTTGAGATGCTCTTGAGAGGTATTGCCTCTGGCCAACGTGTGCACATATCGACACATGTAAGAATAAATTGATGCCCTCTAGCCGACTTAATTCTAAAAGGACCGATAATATCTATTGCCATTTTTTGAAAAGGGCGAATTGGAATGTCAGCAGCCTGAATAGGCGCAGCATGTCGTGGTCCTTTAGATTTGACCTCCTGACATACTTTGCAAGAGCGACAGTACATTCGTATGTCCTTGCTCACAAATGGCCAAAAGAAAGCCGCAAGAACTCTCGACTTTGTACGGGAAAAACCCATATGTCCAGCACATTGCGAGTCATGAGCATGTTGCAATATTTGCACCCTCATGCTCTTAGGCACAAGAATTTGTGAATGAGTGGATGTAGTCGAGTCTTGTACCATACGTACAAGTACGCCGTTCTTCATAGAAATCCAAGATTTTCTATTAGTATTTTGATTAGGATCACCTTTTTTTGCTAGAATGAAGAATTTTTGTAACGACGGATCTTCTTCTTGCAATTTGATAAATGAGTCACGTGTAATAGTCAAGTGACTATTTTGTTCATTTACTTCATCATTATTAGTTAATGAAGTTTGAGGTGGATCCAGAGCATGTGCTCTTGTGACCACCGTATTGGTAGCTTCAATGTTTTGCTCTTCCCAAACAGCAATCTGCTGTGGGGGTACATTCCCTAACTCCGTGAATACGACCAATAATAAGGTCCGCAATAGGGTTTGGAAGTAGACACGCGTGGACCTCTCCCGTGAAGAAAGTAGTAGCAATATGTATTATGGCAGTAGGATATTTTTCCAACGTGCCACCAAATGTGACACATTTGATGACCTTTCCTGTAGCACAGAATGGATCTACAAGAGATTGCCTAACCCCGACAGTAGTACATCCAGAATCAAACAACACCGAGACTGGATTACTATTTACAAGCCCCTTATGTAATATAAGAGAACCTCTCCCATCATGAGCAACATTAGCAGGAAGAGCGGGCAAAGGATGACCACAGCTTAGAGTACTAATGGTTTTCGGATCAAATAAAGTACTGCATTGGATACATTTATTTGCCCTACAGTCAAAAGATGAGCATCCGTTAGCATTATGGTCTTTATCATTATTAACCTGTTTATCTGCTCCCTGAGATTCTTGTTGAACAGAGTTTGTCTGTTGATATCTTTTTCTCTTCTGTTGCGATCTACCGCGACCATTATTGCCTCTGCAATTATCATTAAAGTCCCTACTGTAATTTTTATCCTGGTTTGCGTTCCAGTTTCCATAACTGTCATTACCATCCCTATGCTGTTGAGAACCTCTATTATCTTGGTATTGAGGTCTCTGCAAAAAATATTTTCCTCTATACCGATTATCTTTATGGAAATTTCTAAAGTTACCGGGAATAGAATACCGTGTAATATTAGGTTGTCTCCAGTTCTGGGAAGAAGAATCTCCCTGAAATTGATTACCATGGTTCTGGGCATAATTACGGTTACTCTTTTTATTGAAATTTTGCTGGCTACCCTGAAATTTACGCATAAAATTCGGGCCATAAGGTGCTGCCGAAGCAACTGGCAGACCTTCTTTTACCTTAGAGTTGCTAATGGTTATGTGAGGATGTGCAGTAACATACTGGCTACAGTATTCTTCCATTTCTTTTATATTTTTAGGCTTACGCTCATGAAGAAAAGAAAGAAAAGCTTCATTAACAGAAGACATAACCTTGTCTCTAAGAAGTAAGTCCATGAGGGCTTCAAATGTACTTTCTGTCTTAGAAAGCTCAAACCATCGTAAAAAAGTAAGACGTATGCCTGAGATGAATTCTGAGAATTCAACTCCAGTTTCTGGTAACATGTTTTTAAATTTAAGACGATATCCGTCTTCGTTAAGTTGGTACTTCTTTAACAATGCCGCCCTGACAACCTCATAGTTGTTCTTGTCAGGCACATCTACCATACCCAACAAAGTCAAAGCATCACCTCTAAGTATCTTGGACAGATGATAAACATATAATGTTTTATCTATATTATGCACCTTACATGCACTTTCAAATCTATCTAGATAAAATGTTATATCATCAATTGAAGCATTGAATGCTGGTAAATTAAGCTTGAAATCAACAGCATTAGACTTATTAGCAGATGATACCTTATTAGCATCATTAGCATTACTAGATAACTTCAACTTTTCTAACTCCAAAGCTAAGAGTTTTTCTTCATGTTCCATTTTTTGCTTTTCTCTCATCAGACTCTCTTTGTAACCTTCTTTCCTCAGCCTCAGCCTTTAACTTTCTTTCCTCCTCAGCCTCAGCCTGTAACTTTTTTTCTAATCTTTTATTTTCAGCCTCTATTTCAAGTCTCTTATTTTCAGCTTCTTTTTCAAGTCTCTTATTTTCAGCTTCTTTTTCAAGTCTCTTATTTTCAGCTTCTTTTTCAAGTCTCTTATTTTCAACCTCAGCCTGAAGTCTCTTCTCCTGAGATTCTGCTTCTCTTTTTTGTTTTTCCATTTCCATTTGTAATCTCTTTTCATCTACCTGCATCTGCAGTTTTAAATTTTCAGCATCTATTCTCTTTTGTTCAGTTAGTTCTTTCATTTTCTTTTCCTCCGACTTCAATGCCTTGGCATATTGAACAGTCGCAAATTCTTCTAATTTATCACCTGTCTTCCCAAGGGCTTTACCCTGCTCAATAAAGTACTCAAATGTAGACATGATGTCTAAAATGTGAGTACAGAACCTGAAATAATTAATTATCTTATTTCAATCTTAATAGCAACAAGACTTAATAAAGTGCTTGTATAATTACTATGTTTACTCTAATCTCTGTGGGAAACAAGACTTAACACCAATTTGTATTATCAGTTGTACAATAATATCACAAGTCACCTCTTAATTATCAGTGCACTACCCAAATCAGTGCATAACCATCAGTTATTTATTATAACTGCACTACAATAGTGCATAAGCAACAAACCACCAGCTAGTTATGATAAGTGCACTATAGATCAATAGTGCATGAGCATATATGTAACAATAGTGAAAGCTAACTATGCAAGAACTATGCAAACAATAACAAGACAATGTAAACAATAACAAAGTCACCAACAATGTAAACAACACAAAGATCAAAGTCAATGTAAACAATAACAAAGATCAGAGTCAATGTAAACAATAACAAAGATCAAAGTCAATGTAAACAATAACAAAGATCAACGTCAATGTAAACAATAACAAAAATCAAACAATACGAAAACATTCGCATAAGTCAAATAAATAAACAGCGAAACTAAAAAGAATATGATGACAGAATGCGAAGATATGACAAACAAATGACGCTACAGTGTATACACAAAAATTTACGTGAAGAACTGAATAATCGAAAAGAGGAGACCTACAAATACAAACAATTGAAATCGAAACTAAAAAACAGAAAGAAAGAGAGAAACAAAAAAAAAAAAAATACAAAAAACGAAAATAAAGCACAACTCGTCACAACTAAACAGATATAGCAACGATTGTCGCTAGCAAATTCCACAGTAGGCAATTCGCACAGTCCCTAACGAAAACGCTAACAGTAAAACCTCTGTGGCGTGGTATCTTCTACTGAAAGACACCGCCCAACCGAGAAAACCCGCTGAAATATAAACATATAAATACAAATCCAAATAACATATAACATGTAAACATATAAAAAGTGCGAAAAATGTGATAGACAGAAGGCTCAGTTAGAACATAAGGGCACAGTTCACAAACAAAACAGGCCACTTAACTTCTATGTATCCACAACGTCAGCACAGGTCAGAACAGGATGTGATCAGCATTCTTAGGACAATGATCCAACGTTGATCCATATCTGCTCTCGTAAACTGCCATGACGAAGGAAATGAGCTTCTAACAGGAAACAGCTTCTGACAGGAAACAGCTTCTGAACTTGACCTTCTGAATCTGCAACAGTAATTCTGAGACCGCAACAGTTGTTACGGCACTTGTCCTTCTTCTCAACAGATCAGGAAATCCATTCGCTCGGTACTTGTCCTTCTATTTGTAGACAAACTTCAATACCGCCGCGCAGCGCGCCGGGTATTTCAAAATATCAACAACTGTCAGTACTGCTGCGCGTCTTTCAAAAAAATATTTCATCAAAGGTGATGAATAGCATCAACTGCAATGTTGTCTTGTAGTCTGCTGATGATGTCTGGGTTTGTTGACCCCCCTTGAGAGTTGGTACCAGAATAAACCCCACATTGGCCACCATGAATTGATAAGGGTGGAATTAGGATGCCGTCAAATTACCACCTCTATCGACAAAAATATCGACACCCTAGGTATTACAATGCAAGATGTGGGTGTCTTATCTGGTTTAGATTGTTGCTGTGTTGTGTGTTGCAGTAGAACAGTTCAGGGTAACACCACAGGCAACATGACGTGTAGAGTCATAGAAAATGGTAACTTCGCTTTAGGTTTATACCATTTATTGCACGCCACAAAACAGTCATGATACTTATGTTATCCATCATCGGCATAGTAACAATGAATGCAGCATTCAAACTCATGTTAACTGACAGTCATGTAGAAGTCAATACTCAATAGTTGTATGGAAAACAAATATCATAGCGAAGCTTGATAAATATATGATACACATAATAACTTCTGCAACCGTGGTCAGCTGCAGATCCTTAATGTTCATAGACAATAATAATTATTCCTTCCTGATGCTAGCAGATCAGATGTATACAATACGTCCGTTTACTGTCTGCACGTGAGTAGCATACATGGAATACAGGTCAGCTCGACCTTTATAACCTTCCTAAGTCTAACCATCTGACTTGGACGTGATCTCTGATATAACGAATCCTGGAACACAGACAATAGTCTTGTTGGTCTAGAGCGACCCATAGATATATAACTAGTTCAGGTATAAAGATACCGGTGACTTAATCCTAGTCAAAGTACCTCTCCATTTTGAATCACACAGGCGAGCAAAAAGGCGACAAAATGACGAACCTCTAGATGATAGCCTAAAGTTCGATACAAGAGGAATTACCTTATTTCGGAAAATCAACCATGAACATATGCCTCCAGGCAGGCTTGAATAATACGGGGAAATAGTCTAGTTAGCTAACTAACTCACAAAGACAATGTATTTCCCTCAGAGAATCACAAGACGCAGTCGCGTCGCTCGGTCGCTAAACAGTCCATTTCCCAACTCCCCGACCTGGGCGGAGCAACAAACGACAACCTAGTCGAGACATGCGCAGAGTGACAATCTCTGAGTCGCTGTTCACAATAAGACGATTCTAAGAACATTCGAGATAAAAGTCTTACACAGTCGCGCCTTTTATGGACATGAACAGAATTGCGTTTAAGAAAAATGGTTTCAAACATCTACAACAGTTGACTGATACTACCAAATAAGGAGATATGGTCACGCTTCGTTCAAGAACATTATAGACCGAAACGTGTCTCTATTACAGAGAGGACTATGGTAAACTCATACAAAATAAAAAATTAGCACAGTTATCGATATATCGGATTCTGTCCCTTTGACCATAAAATATATATAACATGGATTTCAGTCAAATAATGATCATAAATACGAAAAACGATCAAACAAAGACTTTGGAAAAAAGTAATTATTTGTGCGTTCAATAATCATTACCGCAGCACCCTCCCGGGAAATAAAAAATAAATGAAACATTTTTTTTTTTTTTTTTTTAAATCCTGGAGCCGGAAAAATCTAGGCTTTTAAACCTAACGCACGTATGATGCGCGGATATACCTAACAAAATTTAGCTCAAACACTTGGGAGCAAAACTCTGAGATCATATACCCAGGTCCTTAGAGAATAAATTATATCTAAGTATACGCGTATATATCCCAGGAAGTAGTGACTTGGTGCCACCTACAACAACACCAAACACAATGCTTTGGCTACAACATCTATAATAAAAGTCAGTCTCAATAATTATTCTCTTACCAATATATTTGAAATCACTATTATATTATTTATGATATCATAACAATGTGTTGCAAATAGCGGTTGTAATTACAACAGAAAAAACAACAGAATGAGTGGCTTACCCAGGATTTGAACACTGGACCTTCCGTGCGACAACCCCGCCTAGCCATGCAAGCGAATCACACTATCCGCTCTGCCATCTACGCATCATCAAAAAATGATGTTTCAATGGCAGGTCAATAGTGCGAACCACAATACACGACACCAGAAGTCCTCCATGGGCAGTTCAGCCTATTAATGACGCAATCACTTCTGTTGTATTTCTATCAAGCAGTATAGGCCGAATCCAACAAGACCCTTAGGACCTTAATACTGTGTCCAGTAAATGATAGTAGACTAGAACAGTGAGAACAGGATAGTGGGTAGGTTTGGTATTGTACAAACATTTATTACAAATAAGGGAGGGAAACCTGAGGCCTGTAAACAGTAAATTAATATTAAATTAATATGAAACAAATATAAAGGTATGTTATCAGGCACTCGCAGGAAATAAAGAAGTAGAACACCAGACAACAGAAAAACAACAGACATGAGTGGCTTACCCAGGATTTGAACACTTGACCTTCCACCCGTGCGACAACCCCGCCTAGCCATGCAAGCGAATCACACTATCCGCTCTGCCATCTACGCATCATCAAAAAATGATGTTTCAATGGCAGGTCAATAGTGCGAACCACAATACACGACACCAGAAGTCCTCCATGGGCAGTTCAGCCTATTAATGACGCAATCACTTCTGTTGTATTTTCTATCAAGCAGTATAGGCCGAATCCAACAAGACCCTTAGGACCTTAATACTGTGTCCAGTAAATGATAGTAGACTAGAACAGTGAGAACAGGATAGTGGGTAGGTTTGGTATTGTACAAACATTTATTACAAATAAGGGAGGGAAACCTGAGGCCTGTAAACAGTAAATTAATATGAAACAAATATAAAGGTATGTTATCAGGCACTCGCAGGAAATAAAGAAGTAGAACACCAGACAACAGAAAAACAACAGACATGAGTGGGTTACCCAGGATTTGAACACTGGACCTTCCGTGCGACAACCCCGCCTAGCCATGCAAGCGAATCACACTATCCGCTCTGCCATCTACGCATCATCAAAAAATGATGTTTCAATGGCAGGTCAATAGTGCGAACCACAATACACGACACCAGAAGTCCTCCATGGGCAGTTCAGCCTATTAATGACGCAATCACTTCTGTTGTATTTTCTATCAAGCAGTATAGGCCGAATCCAACAAGACCCTTAGGACCTTAATACTGTGTCCAGTAAATGATAGTAGACTAGAACAGTGAAGAACAGGATAGTGGGTAGGTTTGGTATTGTACAAACATTTATTACAAATAAGGGAGGGAAATACCTGAGGCCTGTAAACAGTAAATTAATATGAAACAAATATAAAGGTATGTTATCAGGCACTCGCAGGAAATAAAGAAGTAGAACACCAGACAACAGAAAAACAACAGACATGAGTGGCTTTACCCAGGATTTGAACACTGGACCTTCCGTGCGACAACCCCGCCTAGCCATGCAAGCGAATCACACTATCCGCTCTGCCATCTACGCATCATCAAAAAATGATGTTTCAATGGCAGGTCAATAGTGCGAACCACAATAACGACACCAGAAGTCCTCCATGGGCAGTTCAGCCTATTAATGACGCAATCACTTCTGTTGTATTTCTATCAAGCAGTATAGGCCGAATCCAATAAGACCCTTAGGACCTTAATACTGTGTCCAGTAAATGATAGTAGACTAGAACAGTGAGAACAGGATAGTGGGTAGGTTTGGTATTGTACAAACATTTATTACAAATAAGGGAGGGAAACCTGAGGCCTGTAAACAGTAAATTAATATGAAACAAATATAAAGGTATGTTATCAGGCACTCGCAGGAAATAAAAGAAGTAGAACACCAGACAACAGAAAAACAACAGACATGAGTGGCTTACCAGGATTTGAACACTCACCCGGACCTTCTGCGACAACCCCCGCCTAGCCATGCAAAGCGAATCACACACTTTCCGCTCTGCCAATCTATTACGCATCATCAAAATGATGTTTTCAATGGCAGGTCAATAGTGCGAAACACAAATACACGAATACACCAGAAAGTTCCTCCATTGAAGCATGGGCAGTTCGAGCAGCACCCTTAATCCCAACTTCAATCTTCTGGTTGTATTTCAATCCTTACAATGACTGTTATGCTATTTGAATTCAATCAAGAAACATACCTTTATTGTTTCATTTAGAATTTCTAATTTACTGTTTACAGGTTTCCATCCCTTATTTGTAATATTTGTACAATACCAACCTGCTATCCTGTTTTCACTGTTCTAGGTTTCTACTTCATTTACTGGACACAGTATTAAGGTTCCTATTTGTTGGATTCTTTTTGAATTCCATGGCCGTATATATGCGCTTGATGAGACCATTGAAACTTCTACAAACAGAGTGTGATTGATTGGCTCATTAAGGCGGGATGTGCTGAGTTTCTGCCTTCTGGTGTAGTAAAGGTTCGCACTATTTTAATGTTGTACAGTGTTGTAAATTTCCCTTTTTTGTATCGACGCTCAACATCCAATCCTGTTCTTGTTGTATTTCTGTGGCAAATTAACGAATAGTGTTTCCCCAACAACATTAATAAACGGGTTGTCGCACGGAATGCCCCAAATCCTGGGTAAACATCATGTCTGTTGTTTGGCAGAGGGATCTGGCTACTTGTCTGGTCCGCAGTTTATACTTACTTCATCACTTGTTTTCTTGCGAGTGCCTGATAACATTATATTTTATTTTTCCCCATAATTAAATTTACTGTTTACAGGCCTCAGGTTTCCCTCCCTTATTTGTAATAAATGTTTGTACAATACCAAACCTACCCAAACTATCACTTCTTTGTTCTCACTGTTTACTATCTAACTATCATTTACACTGGACCCACATGTATTAAGGTCCATAAGGGTCCCATTGTTGGATTCAGGCCTATAACTGCTTGTGATAGAAATACAACAGAATGTGATTGCGTCATTTTTTTAATAGGCCCCAATAACTGCCCACCTTGGAGGACTTCTGGGAGGTGTCCGTGTATTGTGGTTCGCACTATTGACCATGCCATTGAAAGCAGTACATTTTTATTTTATTTGATGATGCGTAATGGCATAAGAAGCGGATATTGTGCTGATTCGGCTTGCAATGGCTAGGGCGGGGTTGTCGCACGGAAGGTCCAGTGTTCAAATCCTGGGTAAGCCACTCATGTCTGTTGTTTTTCTGTTGTCTGGTGTTCTACTTCTTTATTTCCTGCGAGTGCCTGATAACATACCTTTATATTTTTTTTCATATTTGTTCATATTAATTTAACTGTTTAACAGGGGCACCTCAGGGCGGGGTGTTCCTCCCCCTTATTTGTAATAAATGTTTGTACAATACCAAACCTACCCACTATCCTGTTCTCACTGTTCTAGTCTACTATCATTTACTGGACACAGTATTAAGGTCCTAAGGGTCTTGTTGGATGCGGCCTATACTGCTTGATAGGAATACGACAGAAGTGATTGCGTCATTAATAGGCTGAACTGCTCCCATTGGAGGGGGACTTCTGGTTGCCTCGTGTATATTTGTGAGTTCGCACACTATTGAACCCTGCCATTTGAAACGATTCCATTTTTATGATGATGCGTAGATGCGCCATGATGAATGATGTGAAGAGATTTAGTGTGAGTTTGCAGAGCAGAGACGTCACACTTGCTGATGGGGCTAGCGTGAGGCACTGGGGTGTTGTGTTCGGGGATACGGGGAAGGTACCCCCAGTGGTGTCTCAAATTTGTGTCCCCTGGGCGGTTGGGAAGGGGGGGACTACGATTGTCATGGTTGTTTTTCTGATGTGTGGAGGTTTTTTTCTTGGTTGTGTCTGGTGTCGTTAACTTCTTTATTTTCCTGACGAGTTTTGCGAGGTCTGTGGATAATGACCATTTTACGCGCTTATGTATTTGTTTCATTTACTCATGTATTAAACTTTGTACTCTGTTTATACACATTGGCCTGTGGCTATCCAAGTGTGGGTCCTCCTCCACCCTTCTCTTTATGGTGTGTTTATAAAATATAGTTTGTAGCTACAAACAATACTCCTAAGACCCTTACAGCCGACAGTAAATATCCTGTTCATGTAGACTCCAACGTGCGTCTTCTTTAGGTCTTACATATCATTTGTTTTATCTGGGGGGAGACACAGTATTAATGATGTGTGTTCATTTTTAAAGGGGGGTCTTGGTTGGGAAATTTTCGGGGTTCTATTTAAGCTCTGATTACTGAATAGAAGCTACAAAAATTACTCAAGATGAAAGTTCGGATTTTGGCGTCATTAGGAATAAGGGCTGGAAAAAAATAACTTGGCCCATGGCATGGGAACTTCTGGTGGTTTACGTCTGTTATTGATTGTGGGCGTTTCGCAACTTATTGGACTTTGCCAATTGATTTAGAATACAATCACATTTTTTTGATGAGCGTGGGTCGTAGGATTGGCAGGAAGCGGGATAAGGGGTTTGTTTGAATTTTCGCTTTTGCATGGCATAGGGGCGGGGTTTGTTTCAGTGTGCCAACGGAAAGGGTGTTCACAGCAGGTGTTCCAAAAATTCCCTGGGGGTGAAGGCCCACACTCGATGTGGTCTGTTGTTTTTTTTCTGTTGTCTGGGTGTTTTCTACTTACATTTATTTCCTTCGAGTGGCCTGATAACATTACCTCTTTATATAGTTAGTTTCATATGTAGATCTTACTGTTTATACAGGCGCTCTAATTGGTTGTTTGGCCAGCCTCTCGCCTCTGTTTTATTTAGCTTCTGCTGGTAAGGTTATGTGAGAAATGTTTGTTGAAACGCAATGACTCGCCTCACAGAGAAAGAGACGCAGTCGCTTCTGTTGCCTAGTTAGCCGTGTACTATATATTGTGAATGTGGGAATCTCTAGATATTAAGGTCATCTAAAGGAGTCTATGTTTAGGAATAGATTCTCGGCCTAAGTACCTGTTTACGTTTTGGGATAGTGTGAAAATAACAACTAGAAGTGAGTGCGTTAATTAATAGGCTGATAATGCCCATTGGAGGGAGCTTCTGTGGGTGTCGTGTATTGTCGGTTCACGGCATCTACACATATTGATCATCGCCTTTGATGACGATCATTTGTTTTTGTTGTTGCGTAAGATGGCGCCAGAGCTCGGATAGTGTGATTCGCTTGCAATGGCTTAGGTCGGGTGGTTGGTCGCACGGAGAGAGGTCAGTGTCGCCCAAATCCTGGGTAAGAAAGGCCTACTCATGCTTTGTCTGTTGTGTCTTGTTCTGTTTGTTGTGCTGGTGTTCTACTTCTTTATTTTCCTGCGAGTGCCTGATTAACATAGCTGGTTATATTTGTTGTCGATATATAATTTGCTCCAATCTATGGACAGGACTTTTGATCTTACATCAAAGTTTAAGTTCCAACAATGGACGCAAGCAATCTCGCATCCTCCATGATGTGGCTGCCGATAAATATCAATTACACAATATCCACCTTAAAGAACAACTGGTGTAAACATCTTCAATACAATCATGAAAATAATTTATTTAAATGTGGGCCGATGTGATCTTTTGGCACCGTATTTCACTAAACTAAGCATTCTTAGATAATTACATGTTACAATGTTATACCAATTTCCCCCTCAAAAAAGTGAAGAAACAAAATAAATTCTTTTATAAAATGTCATTATAACATTAGGATGTATACTTCAGGAAATTAATAATGGACAGAAGAATCATGTGGAAATCGGGTTTGTATGGGTGGGGCATCTGTGAACGATAACGTCCGCCATTACTTTGATACTCAGACTTAAAATTGCCGCTCTACGGGATGAGAGCGAGCTTCGAACGGAAGAGAAATGAAATTGGTTGTTTGAAGAGCTATGGCATATACGGAGTGGAAATCGTAGCTCTTTTCAAGTTTTTGCTCTGCAAGATGGTGTGTAGAGTCAGTAAGACGCGAGCGAGTTTCATTCGACTGGTCTCTGGTTTTCACCACGAATGAAATTCGCTTCGGCGCCTTGAGAAGAATTCTTTGTAAATTCAGAATTATGACCATACCATAGAGCCAATATCTATTTAGACCTTCCACGGTCTAAAATCACCGAGTTAGTAATCATCTTTTCGCTTGCAAGCATTTCGCTAATTATTCCTCGATATGTATACTCACGGGATGGCACGCAACTGTATCAGAATAGAATCCTTGCAGTTAGTGCGTGCTCCTCCAATCCCAAGGGTTATTAGACGATGGGGCGTCGTAACTTCGCCGAAGAAACAATTAGTCATGCTTGTCTACATATAGTGAGTTAACCTATTGAGAATTATAGGGTGGTAGATGGAAAGGGTATAGAGGTCTTTACAACTCGCTGGTGCATGTGAAGGGAGTTGTAGTAATTTTCCTTTTGGTCCAGAGGGAAGTCAAAAGATTAGGCGCAACCTTTCTTCAATATAAAGTAGAAAGCTGGTGCCATAATGGAGGACAGATTCGGATATGAAATCGGTCCGTAGGATGATGTAGGTTTGTGTCGAGGATGGATACCTCTATATGACTCGCTTATTCTTGTTTCTTTGTCGCACTGGAAAGCTTGGGGAACGATAATGATTAAAGTAATGTGTTTGAAAAGCGACTATTTTCTGTCGCTAATCATCCTGCTGTCGAGTGTCTGATCACGCCACTCTTTCTAATAAAGACAAGCGCCAATGACCAAGCGCACTCGCTTGAGTATGGAGCCGCTCTACGGTGATAAAAGAAAAGTCTCAAGCGATAAGAAATATCCGTATAAAGGCTTAGAGGGTTTTGTCAGTTCATGTAGATTTGTAATACTGCTGCGCGACTCGGTAAGAGAGTACGGGGAAGTAATTGTATAAACCCAAATTAAGGTGATTCATCTTCCTAGGAATCAATGAATACGCACTGATATCAATCTAGATAACTGCTATGGCACATACTGTTCGAGTATGCGAGGGGATATCGCCGCATCATGCGTACGAATTTGTTGTAGGCAGGGGGTTCATAAAGGACCCTCAAAAGCATTGAAATTGCCATTGGAAAATATAAACACCTCCTAAGGTGTAGAATAAGCTGTAAAAAAGGTTTGGCACGTTTTCCAGGTGTTGCGGGGGGGACTCATGCCTATTTAACCTTTTGGACTAAGAATCTTGAGTTTTTGGTCAGTAAGAATCTAGAATTTAGAAAGTTTATTGAGGTAGTTCTCTTCTTAATGAAGGCATGTAGGTTCAGCGTCGAAACTTAGTAATAAATTGGTTAGCAAACGTCGTGCCAGAATTAGAATCTACGCAAATGCGAAATGTTATTAGTCTTCTTCCTCGAACAATTAACCATTAGGACGCGAAGAGTTATGGAGTGTGAAGTTGGGCTAGTGGGATTCAACTGTATTTCCGCAAAACGGTTTATCATTGTCTGAGTACAGAAGATTCTTGTTTCGCTAGGCAAGCTGGTTTTTGGAGATTCTGGAGATTAGGTATTGGATAGGTGAGAGATTGTAGCGCTATCAGGGGCTGTGTGTTCTTGACGTCTTCTCTGTATAAGGGATTAATGATAACAGGTTATGAAACAATGTCCATGTTCAAATGACTCATGTGTTGTTGATATCTCCGACGGGATGTCTTGGTAATTAGTAACTCATCCGTGAGGTAAGATGTATTAGGTGTCATCATATTGAATTGAAACTTTGTTCAGGAGCTGTTGTTCGAGCGCAGCAGGAATAGATTTTGGAGGGGAGGTAACGGTCACGTTTTTCAAGATTTCATTCAGGCAATAGATAATGTTCTGTGGGAGCCGCGAGATTGAAGTGGGAGATTGACATACAGAGAAAAAGTAAGTTGTGTACCTGTTCATCTCTTGTTATAATGACTTGCGATGAGTAATTGACCCTATGGATGGGTGTACTTGAGTTTGTGACGCGATATGTTTTTGGTTGCGGCGCTTTGGGTTAATAATAGGCTGCTGCAATATAGTCCTGTAACTTTCATGAATTCCCGTGAGCCATATTTATGTGGATGAAGCGTTTTTACTGGCTTGATCCCATTCAATATCGACAAACATTGTCGACGATCAGAAATTTTGAGAGACTAATTGCCATATGGCAGACCTTTCCCAATGCATAAGATTAAGAAGTCTGTTTCTCCCTTGAAGTGGAGTCAGGACGTGAGCTTTGTCACCCGTGGACAAAGTTGTCGCGTAGACATTATTCTTATTCGGCAAACTGCTTGCCTTTTATTTAGCATATTAGGAAGACGAAGTTGGCTAGTCTGCATTGCCTTCAATGGATTTTTTTCCTAAGGGAGCTATTGGGGGACCGTAACTTCTTTATGTATGGGGGGTGGGGGAAGCTGGAGTTCTCATCGCCTCTAATATTAATCGGTCAAGTGATTTTGATCGTGGAAGTAATAGTAAAGAGAGCATGACAAATAGGTGGCGTCCGCCGCGGTTGCCGCCGCCCCAAATAGGACAAGTTTTCAAAAGGGCGGATTAAAACCCCCGTGTGTTTTTCATTTGGGGGGGGGACATTCTATTCTATTTACCGCATAAAAGGAGAGGCCGGCGGGGTAATCATTAAAATATACCCCTGTCCCAAATCCTGAGGATGGTTGAGTCCCTTCCATATGTCTATTTTTAACGCAGTTAATTAGTTTTTTTGGTGTAGAGTCCTCTATTAAAACTCGCGTTCGGGGGGACCAAAAACGGCCGGATTTTAGGACATCTGTGTGGTGATGATATTGATTACTGGGCATGAGAGGGGAGGACGGTGGGGGTGGGGGACCCTGTTTTTATATGTTAGTAGGGCATAGGAGAACCTAATTACCTGTGGGTGACATAGGGTCTGATATTCATTAAAGTTGAGTGCCATTGGATTGGGGTGGTGTTTGCTTTGGACATTGAGAGTAGAAGTTTGTATCCGGGGATTAAAAAAATCCCAAGCGATAAAAATGAGGGCGCCAAGATGTAACTGCGGCTGGCGGGTGAGAATGAGTATGTGTTCTGTTGCATGTTCTGTTATGTGCTCGGGGGGTTTTAGGCAAGGGGGTTAGAGGAGTGATTGGCCGTTGTAGGTCATGCTGCCTGGCGTGTGAGCAGCATATCGACACATTGTAATAAAATTGGAATAAATTGCCCTCTAGAGCCGGAATTAATTCTTATAGGAAAAAAAGGAGACCGTGATATATATCTATTTAGCCAATTGAGGTATTGAAGACTGGACGGACGGGCGATTATTGGAATGTGTGTGTCCAGCAGCCTTGGGTTGAATAGGCGCACAGAGGCATGGGTGTTCGTTGGTCGCTTTTAGGGTACGATTTTTGACGACATCCTGACCATTAGCTTGGGGGTGCTTAGTGCGACAGTACTATTCGGTTGAAGTGTACATTCCTCAGCATATGTTCGTTTGGTCGGCAAAAGGTGGGAAAGAAAGCCCGCAAGATACCTCGGCATCTTCGCGACTTGTACGGGAAAAAATTAACCCATTTGTGCCTTCCAGCAACATTGCGGGACGTCATGTTCATGGTTGGCACAGAATGATTTTATGGACTATAAATTTGGGCGACACCCTGCACATGCTTGGCTTAGGCACAAGAGAATCTTCTGGGATGGCGTGAATGGGGGAGTGGATGTTAGTCGAGGTCCTTGTACCATACGTACAAACAAGGTACGCCGTTCACTTCATTTAAGATAATCCCAAGTTTTTCTTTTTGTATTTTGATTAGGATCACCTTTTTTTGCTAGAATGAAGAATTTTTGTAAAGAAGGATCTTCTTCTTGCAATTTGATAAATGAGTCACGTGTAATAGTCAAGTGACTATTTTGTTCATTTACTTCATCATTATTAGTTAATGAGGTTTGAGGTGGATCCAGAGCATGTGCTCTTGTGACCACCGCATTGGTAGCTTCAATGTTTTGCTCTTCCCAAACAGCAATCTGCTGTGGGGTACATTCCCTAACTCCGTGAATACGACCAATAATAAGGTCCGCAATAGGGTTTGGAAGTAGACACGCGTGGACCTCTCCCGTGAAGAAAGGAGTAGCAATATGTATTATGGCAGTAGGATATTTTTTTTCCAACGTGCCACCAAATGTGACCACATTTGATGACCCTTTCCTGTAGACACAGAAGATGGATCTACAAGAGATTGCCTAAACCCGACAGTAGTACATCCAGAATCAAACAACACCGAGACTGGATTACTATTTACAAGCCCCTTATGTAATATAAGAGAACCTCTCCCATCATGAGCAACATTAGCAGGAAGAGCGGGCAAAGGATGACCACAGCTTAGAGTACTAATGGTTTTCGGATCAAATAAAGTACTGCATTGGATACATTTATTTGCCCTACCAAAGTCAAAAGATGAGCATCCGATAGCATTATGGTCTTTATCATTATTAACCTGTTTATCTGCTCCCTGAGATTCTTGTTGAACAGAGTTTGTCTGTTGATATCTTTTTCTCTTCTGTTGCGATCTACCGCGACCATTATTGCCTCTGCAATTATCATTAAAGTCCCTACTGTAATTTTTATCCTGGTTTGCGTTCCAGTTTTCATAACTGTCATTACCATCTCTATGCTGTTGAGAACCTCTATTATCTTGGTATTGAGGTCTCTGCAAAATAATTTTTCCTCTCTATACCGATTATCTTTATGGAAAATTTCTAAAGTTTACCGGGAATAAAAGGCCGTGGAATAGTAGGTTGTCTCCAGTTCGGGTAAGAAAAAACTCCCTGAAATTGATTACCATTGTTCTGCTCATAATTACTTTTACTCTTTTTATTTAAATTTTGCTTGCTACCCTGAAATGTACGCATACAATTCGGGCCTTAAGGTGCTGCCGAAGCAACTGGCAGCCCTTCGTTTACTTTAGAGTTGCAAACGGTTATGTGAGGCTGTGAAGTAACATACTGGCTAAAGTATTCTTCCATTTCTTTTATATTTTTAGGCTTACGCTCATGAAGAAAAGAAAGAAAAGCTTCATTAACAGAAGACATAACCTTGTCTCTAAGAAGTAAGTCCATGAGGGCTTCAAATGTACTCTCTCTCTTAGACAGCTCAACCCATCGTAAAAAAGTAAGACGTATGCCTGAGATGAATTCTGAGAATTCAACTCCAGTTTCTGGTAACATGTTTTTAAATTTAAGACGATATCCGTCTTCGTTAAGTTGGTACTTCTTTAACAATGCCGCCCTGACAACCTCATAGTTGTTCTTGTCAGGCACATCTACCATACCCAACAAAGTCAAAGCATCACCTCTAAGTATCTTGGACAGATGATAAACATATAATGTTTTTATCTATATTATGCACCTTACATGCACTTTTCAAATCTATCTAGATAAAATGTTATATCATCAATTGAAGCATTGAATGCTGGTAAATTAAGCTTGAAATCAACAGCATTAGACTTATTAGCAGATGATACCTTATTAGCATCATTAGCATTACTAGATAACTTCAACTTTTCTAACTCCAAAGCTAAGAGTTTTTTTTCATGTTCCATTTTTGCTTTTCTCTCATCAGACTCTCTTTGTAACCTTCTTTCCTCCGCCTCAGCCTGTAACTTTCTTTCTTCAGCCTCAGCCTGTTTTTTTTCTAATCTTTTATTTTCAGCCTCTATTTCAAGTCTCTTATTTTCAGCTTCTTTTTCAAGTCTCTTATTTTCAGCTTCTTTTTCAAGTCTCTTATTTTCAGCTTCTTTTTCAAGTCTCTTATTTTCAACCTCAGCCTGAAGTCTCTTCTCCTGAGATTCTGCTTCTCTTTTTTGTTTTTCCATTTCCATTTGTAATCTCTTTTCATCCACCTGCATCTGCAGTTTTAAATTTTCAGCATCTATTCTCTTTTGTTCAGTTAGTTCTTTCATTTTCTTTTCCTCCGACTTCAATGCCTTGGCATATTGAACAGTCGCAAATTCTTCTAATTTATCACCTGTCTTCCCAAGGGCTTTACCCTGCTCAATAAAGTACTCAAATGTAGACATGATGTCTAAAATGTGAGTACAGAACCTGAAATAATTAATTATCTTATTTCAATCTTAATAGCAACAAGACTTAATAAAGTGCTTGTATAATTACTATGTTTACTCCAATCTCTGTGGGAAACAATAACACTTGACACCAATTTGTATTATCAGTTGTACAATAATATCACAAGTCACCTCTTAATTATCAGTGCACTACCCAAATCAGTGCATAACCATCAGTTATTTATTATAACTGCACTACAATAGTGCATAAGCAACAAACCACCAGCTAGTTATGATAAGTGCACTATAGATCAATAGTGCATGAGCATATATGTAACAATAGTGAAAGCTAACTATGCAAGAACTATGCAAACAATAACAAGACAATGTAAACAATAAACAAAGTCACCAACAAATGTAAACAAAACAAGATCAAAGTCAATGTAAACAAATAACAAAGATCAGAGTCAATGTAAACAATAACAAAAAAAGATCAAAAGTCAATGTAAAACAATAACAAAGATCAAGTCAATGTAAACACAATAACAAAGATCAAACAATACGAAAACATTCGCATAAGTCAAATAAATATAAACAGCGAAACTAAAAAGAATATGATGATGACAGAATGCGAAGATATGACAAACAAATGACGCTACAGTGTATATACACAAAAATATTTACGTGTGAAGAACTGAATAATAGAAAAGAGGGGAGACCTACAAATACAAACAATTGAAATCGAAACTAAAAAACAGAAAGAAAAGAGAGAAACAAAAAAAAAAAATCTACAAAAAAACAAAATAACGCACCCCTCGTCCCAACTCCACTGATATAGCAACGATTGTCGCTAGCAAATTTCACAGTAGGAAATTCGCACAGTCCCTAACGAAAACGCTAACAGTTGAGTAAACCTCTGTGTGCGTGGTATCTTCTACTGAAAGACACCGCCCAACCGAGAAAACCCGCTGAAATATAAAAATATGAATACAAATCCAAATAACAAATAACAGGTAGAACAATAAAAAGTGCGAAAAAATGTGATAGACAGAAGGCTCAGTTAGAACATAAGGGGCACAGTTCACAAACAAAACAGGCCACTTAACTTCATGTATCCACAACGTCAGCACAGTTCAGAACAGGATGTGATCAGCATTCTTAGGACAATGATCCAACGTTGATCCATATCTGCTCTCGTAAACTGCCATGACGAAGGAAATGAGCTTCTAACAGGAAAAAGCTTCTGACAGGAAACAGCTTCTGAACTTGACCTTCTGAATCTGCAACAGTAATTCTGAGACCGGAACAGTTGTTACGGCACTTGTCCTTCTTCTCAACAGATCAGGAAATCCATTCGCTCGGTACTTGTCCTTCTATTTGTAGACAAACTTCAATACCGCCGAGCAGCGCCGGGTAGTTTCAAAATATCAACAACTGTCAGTACTGCTGCGTCTTTCAAAAAAATTTCATCAAAGGTGATGAATAGCAACTGCAATGTTGTCTTGTAGTCTGCTGATGATGTCTGGGTTTGTTGACCCCCTTGAGAGTTGGTACCAGAATAAACCAACTATTGGCCACCATGAATTGATAAGGGTGGAATTAGGATGCCGTCAAATTACCACCTCTATCGACACCAGGTATTACAATGCAAGATGTGGGTGTCTTATCTGGTTTAGATTGTTGCTGTGTGTGTGTTGCAGTAGAACAGTTCAGGGTACACCACAGGCAACATGACGTGTAGAGTCATAGAAATGGTAACTTCGCTTTAGGTTTATACCATTTATTGCACGCCACAAAACAGTCATGATACTTATGTTATCATCGGCATAGTACAATGAATGCAGCATTCAAACTCATGTTAACTGACAGTCATGTAGAAGTCAATACTCAATAGTTGTATGGAAAACAAATATCATAGCGAAGCTTGATAAATAATACATATAACTTCTGCAACCGTGGTCAGCTGCAGATCCTTAATGTTCATAGACAATAATAATTATTCCTTCCTGATGCTAGCAGATCAGATGTATACAATACGTCCGTTTACTGTCTGCACGTGAGTAGCATACATGGATTACAGGTCAGCTCGACCTTTATAACCTTCCTAAGTCTAACCATCTGACTTGGACGTGATCTCTGATATAACGAATCCTGGAACACAGACAATAGTCTTGTTGGTCTAGAGCGACCCATAGATATATAACTAGTTCAGGTATAAAGATACCGGTGACTTAATCCTAGTCAAAGTACCTCTCCATTTTGAATCACACAGGCGAGCAAAAAGGCGACAAAATGACGAACCTCTAGATGATAGCCTAAAGTTCGATACAAGAGGAATTACCTTATTTCGGAAAATCAACCATGAACATATGCCTCCAGGCAGGCTTGAATAATACGGGGAAATAGTCTAGTTAGCTAACTAACTCACAAAGACAATGTATTTCCCTCAGAGAATCACAAGACGCAGTCGCGTCCGCTCGCTAATCAGTCCATTTCTCAACTGCCCGACCTGGGCGGAACAACAAAACGACAACCCAGTCGAGACATGCGCAGAGTGACAATCTCTGAGTCGCTGTTCACAATAAGACGATTCTAAGAACATTCGAGATAAAAGTCTTACACAGTCGCGCCTTTTATGGACATGAACAGAAGCGTTAAGAAAGGTTTCAAACATCTACAACAGTTGACTGATACTACCAAATAAGGAGATATGGTCACGCTTCGTTCAAGACATTATAGACCGAACGTGTCTCTATACAAGAGGAGGTAAACTCATAAAAAATAGCAGTATCGATATATCGGATTCTGTCCCTTTGACCATAAAATATATATAACATGCATTTCAGTCAAATAATGATCATACATACGAAAAACGATCATACAAAGACTTTGGAAAAAAAGTAATTATTTGTGCGTAACAGGGATGTGATGTCACGACGACCTAAGTAGGAATGTGTATAGGGCAGGCTATTCGGAGTGAAAAAAATGTGTAAAATATTTGCCAATTGGCTTACAAATTTTTGCGACTGTAAGGGCAGTAGAAACAAATTGATATTGCCATTTGGAGTGACACATTGTTCAAATAACTTGTGAAACCATGCATAGAATGCTAGAAAGAAATAATCAACAGGTCACAAGATAAGTATTGTACACCCCTGCTTATTGTGTGGACGACACACTGTATGATGGACAGTGGCTTTGAATTACCACTAAAGAAGAATAATTACACAAAACTGATTGTATTCAAGGTCTGGTGCGAATGGTCAGCACACATGACTGACCAAGGTAACTTTTCATAGTGATTAGGTGTGGAAGTAATATAGACAAGCTCTATATGGGAGGAAATTTTCCTTCTTATTCCAGGTTTGAATTACAAAGACCTAGTTGTTGCAGAAACCTAGGGAAGAAGAACACGTGGGAGTGGAATGCTCATACTATAACCTGCAGCTTAACTCCACATCTTAGTCCAGGAAGCACAACGTTTTGGTGAACCTGAATACTTAGGAGCAAACTGTATCAACAAAGTGCCAGATAAGTGCTCTACAGCAGGCACATGATAGTTCATTCAAATCCAATTCCACACCATAAACTTTACCTTGGAGGGATGAAAACAACAGATCTTCTAATTACAGAACAGTGGTATTATCAAGAATAAAAACAAGAACTGGGGTGTAGACATTTCAGTGACCTCTTTTGTTTAAAAGACATGGACAGAATGTCCAACATATTTATTTCTATTTTGTAATAAACATTTTCTTGAGTTTGAAAGTCCTGACAAAAAGATTGATGTTCAGGACCATTAAATTGTAAATATGAATTGAAAACAGTCTTGCTTAATTTTCATTAAAGTTAAAGTTCTGTTTTGAAGTTCATACTGTTAAAATACATTACCCTAGACACTTTGCCAAATAATAAAAAGGGACGCAGTTTTCTTAATGTAGTCAGAATGTACCCGCATATCTTGTTTATTTTTAAAAAAAAAACCTACTCATTTTTTATTATGATTGTATACTGTAAATGAATGCTGTTATGTTAACTTTATAATGTTGCATGCCTTTAAATTAATGCTTAAAGTAATACGTGGGAATAAAAGGATATAGTATGCAAGATTAATGAGAGTGAAAGAGCAGAATGTTAGACGGGCCTGCGCGCCCAATTCTCAACCCTTCGAAAATAAAGTTCGTTCGTTCGTTCGTTCGTTCGTTCACAGGTATAAGTGTTTTATTGCTGGTTATAAATTTTAAAATTAAGAAAACTATTTATATATAGATTCCTCTATATTTGGTCACACTCGCAGATCTCATTTCTTTGACAACTTGACCAGATATCTTTCAGTCTGTTGGTATTTTGTCTGTCCCGCAGACTCCACACGGCATTTAATATAAAATCTCTGAAGAGGTGCTCGTGTCTGCTTCTGTGTTATCTCTGGAAATGACAATTGGACCCCACAGCTTTTCCATCTCTTTGAAGCTTTGTGGTTTTTCTTTACTTCTTCCGTATTTGGTTTTTAATAGTTAAATTGTAATTCCTTTTCTGTAGTTCTAAATATCTGTGAGATTTAACAGACCTAGTCTATTTATATGTTCCTCGCAATGATCCTTCCATCTATTCATCTCGTCTTTTAAGTTGCTATGAAATGTCCTATTATTGTCCTTGATAGCAATTTGATAGCTTACTTTTCCCCAGTTATCTTCTTGCAATGTTGTCTAGATCCCTTCTATTACAATATGAGAAAGAAAAGCGTAACAGCAAACGAACATGTAGCTGTAGTAGTATCTGGGAGATTACAACTGTTGCATGTCATCTACAACAATGGATACTGACCCAGTGAACTGGTTCATTCTAGAAACAACTTGTTTGTTTGCATTGTAGCCTGCATCCATTTAATGAGCAGACGGTCGCGAACTTAGTCTCATAAGTCACGTGATCGAAATAATAGCATGATAAGAAACTCTATACAGAGCAATACAACAGGAGGCAATCTGATCATCAGAAGGGTGCCCCGTGGATCAAGTGTTTCAGCCCCTTAATCTCTTTTACACTCTAAGAGGGACGGACCCACTTGGGTCATGACTCTCAGGTGTCAGCCTCCTGTTGTCATGTTTTGATAATTTAACCCACTCCACCTTGGTTTCAACTTTCAACTTCACTCTTGTTTTTCTGCCAGTTGGAGGCCATTGTGAAAGTAACCCGTATGTTGAAAATAAATTACTGTCCTGAATTCCATAGCCCGTTGCGGTTGTTTAACAGATAGCACGATGCCCTTTACGCAGTTTCACCGAGTCTCTTAGGTGCCCTTGATCTTGACTGTCCTTTCAAACCCAACAGGTTCAGTAGATCATACACTGAAGCAGCCACTAGACCTCTTGCATCTAACTCAACAGTCATGACCCTTGCAGTGAACCCGTCGTGTCCCAAGTCCGTGACCAGATCATTATACTTGGCAACTTTGAACGAGTGTTGCTCGTCCAATCTGGATTCAAACTGCACGGTCACCTCAATAATTATAATCTGATGCGATGATAAGGAATGTAAATCTTCGAGATCTTCTGATACAACCTAGAAATGTCCCTCGGCCAGGTAGATCTACTGCCATCTCCCAGTCATTTGCACCGCCAAGAGTAGATGGTAAACTGCTACTTGGAATACTAATTATCATGAGAAGAAGGATACATACTATTCTCCGTCTTCTTCCAGTACCATAACAGGTGGCATATGCGATCATGTCTCTCCACAAATTCCTGTCTCCTGTACTGTTGATCGACTCTTTCCATGTCACGAAGTTAAACTGCAAACGTAATATTTATTACACAAGGAAATGTGATGCACACTGCAGATTTGTCGAATTTAAAAGCCCAAAATAATATGTCATATATATGTATATGTCCTGCTCATGCAGTGGTATGCGGTAATGAGAGAGCTGACAAACTAACATCAAGAGCACCCATAGTGGGGACACTGGATATGGATAAGGGAGAGATACTGAGAACAATTATTGATCATCTGTTAGAGAATGACACTGCAATAGATGAATCATCAAGGTTAAGACTGTTGGAATTTGTAATCAAACGTCAGGCTAGCAGAGATGGACGTGTATACAACCAGCGAGCTACAGGAACAGTTACGCATTCACACTCTTCGACATTTAATGAGGGAAACTCAGCATCTATTGGTTTCTCCGGAGGGCAAAGATGTCGATTCTGTCCAACAATAACAATATATATATATATAAATACGCACACACCAATCGCATAATGTGAGATACGAAGGTGGATCGCAGGAAGTGCATTTGTATTGATAACTTATAAAGATCTGTTAAACGCAAAAGTATAAGTAAAGGGGTGGATCAATCAGGTCTATTCCTTCAAGGGGCTGTATAATAAAAAAACATTTGTTTCATAGCAGGTTTTGTCCTATCCCAAAAGACATCTACTACTGAGAATTGGCAGATGGCAAAGGAACAGTTGGGCGATAATACAATGCAATGGATATTGTAGGGGCGATATCATAAGCTTCTTACTCTGGGTGGAAAATTCGCCGTTATGCCACTGGTTAACTCTTAGTATACGAGCGGCCTTTCATGACTACCATTACAGATTTTGCAATAAATAATTTATTTATAAAGATAACATAAGTGTTATACATCAAAATGTGAAGAAATGAAACCCCTATATCATGCACGTAACTAAATTGTTCAATGGTTTTAAACATGCATTCAGCTATAAATTTTCGCTATTGACGGGGATCGATCATCGGCCTCTCTAGAAGGCCGCTCGTATACTAAGAACCAAAAAAAAAAAAAAAACTATAGAAGAGAAACATGTGCCGCGGGCTGTTTTATTCAGGGCGCAACAGACATTTCTGCGATACAAATAAAAAAAAAAAATAAGTTAAAAGTATTGATATGAAATGGCAGCCGAGTTTCATTTAACTGATTGCACAAAAAGCAAATTCTAATTAATAATTTTCATTAATTATTAGACGATATCACTGGTGATTCACTCACTGCACGTGTTGGTGTGTAGTTTATGCGAGGATGGTGACGTTCATGACGGGCAGCTCGGACGACATTTTATGTCCGCAGTGTTATTATTTGATTCCTGGCAGATTTTATGGATCCATCAGTTGGTTTCGTATTTATTGGTCTTAATGGCGAAGCTAATAGTTGATGTCTGAAGTAAGTGTCGCCCCATTTCGTATGGCAAGTTTAATTAGGTAAATTAAAGTATCAGGCCGCGCCTATTAATGGGCTAGCGGGGATTCATCGGAGATGACATTCCTAGAATTGGACACACGGAGTCGATAGCCTTTGGAATATTTTGTAGAGGGAGAATCCATTGATGTGGAAATCAAGTTAATGAATATAGATATATGCTTCACATGTTTAATTCACATGATTGAATTAAGGCCGTTATTAAAGTTTATGCCAAAGTCGTAAGGTGGTATGGGGTTTACCGAGAGGTATATATAAAAACTTCAGCCAAGGGTGACAATTAACACTGAAAAGCTTTGGTTGACTAAGTTGGTATTAGGATTAATTTTTGTGATTGTTAATCTTATTGGTTTGTTGATTGTATTTGGGTTTTAGCGATTTTGGGCTCTTACTTAACTTCCTCAACACATTTTCATGGTTATAATTATTTCTCATTATTGTAATACAATTTTTTAAAAAACCTGATAATAAATGACGGGTTTACTCTGGTTTCTATCCGTCATTGGTGTTGGAGTGGGATTGTTGAGAAAGAGATATAGGATAGGATGCTATACCTTGTATTTTTATACAAAATAGTTTGTGGCATTGGCATCTACATTGGTTCTTCCATCCCCGACCCAAACCACTTTCATCATATTGTTAGTGAAATGAATCCGTTTGCATTATTTATACAGCGTCCTTGCGGCATAGATAAATAGGGTTAAATTAACTGTGGTAGCGTGGGTAGATAGACTAGCAGAACATAGGTTTCTGTTTGATTATATGAAATGTTAGTTTGAGGTAGATGGAGTAGCTCAACAGGTGCATCGGTTTACAGAGAACTAGAGGACTCGTCCTGTATGGACTGTTTACAAGGGGTGGGCGTTTACAAGTGCTGACTTATATAACAGGTTGTGTGGGTATGACTTCTTGGACAGAGCGATGATTGTTTTAACTATTGCTTTTGGTTTTTGGTCCACTTGGTCTGGTTTTTTTTCAATTTTGTGCCTTTTTTTTTTGTGAACATGTTTAACTGTCGGTAAATAACACCCCCTAGCCGTGGGCGCGGGGCACTGAAATTGGCAAGAATCCCCCCTATTGAATGGGTGCTGGGTATAAGGCTGTCCGGGGTGGTGGTTTTGGCGTAAGCGGTATAGGCATAGACTAGATCCCCCCTTAGATAGATTTCTGTTAGAAAGTGGGGGTTGATTTGTGGGTAGACATAGGTCCACGCGTGTTTAGGTGGAGTTAGGGGATACTAATGGGATGATTTAGATTTGAGTGCTATAAAGGTGGGTTATTCTGGCCACATGTATGAGACTATGGGGAGATGGGTAATGTGCATAGATAGTGAGATACGCATAGATAAGCGGTAGATAAAATATTCCTGACGACGATTGATGGGTCAGGGGGTTCAGTAGAAAGTTTTCAGGAAGGTGATTTCACAAGAATTCTGGCTGGACGGTATGAGAGACATTGGGCGTAATAAGATACTGCTGAAGGTGAGGTTTGTAATTTGTAGGCAATGTTGAGTGGGGGGAAAATACATGCTATTGGACATTTTGTAGTGTATGTTATATTAAGCGGTGGGAGTGCTCCAGATGGGGACTGGGCTCGTCTAAAAAATTGGACGTTCCGGGGAAAACTCCCAAGGTGTGGGGGGAATTGGGTTTCAGGCCGGGGGAGGTGGGCGGGTCAGTCGGGCGGTGGGGATTAGGAGTGATAGATGGTTTAGAGAGTCATAGTTGGAACGTTGGATACGTTTGCAGGAACCGAAAGGATGGATAGAGAGATAGATTAGATAGGTCCGGATAGATAGATAGCATTGGGAAAGAATGCGAGCTAATGATCTAGTTGCATTTGGGAAATGGACATAGTCAATATGATAAGCAGGTCACTAGATAGGCTGCAGGTGTGATTTTAGATAAGGCTTGCCCAATGGGGGTTGTCATACTTTGATAATAAAGAGGCAGAAGGGGGTTCAGCTGTATGTTCCTGCTCAAAGCATGGAAAGGGAGGTTCCTGCAAGTTTGAGGGGGGGGTTTGTGGACGGGGTAACCCCATATGCCAGAGAGGATTGCGGTCGAGTCGGGCGAGGGGGAGCGTTGGTTTGGTGTATACATATTGCAATGGGGCAAGTGCTTCTAGGGGGGGGTGGATTTTTGGAGTTTTGTGGGATGAGTGGGGGGGGTAGGTCGGAGTTGTTGTCGTCCTGGAGGGGTAAATTAAATACGCACCGTTCTTCAAAAATAATCAAGATTTTGAAACTGTGTTATATAGTACGTGTGATTAGGATGGGTGGTTAGTTTTTGATAGGATTGATAGAATGGTTAGTAAGATGGATAGGTAGATAGATAGTGGGTAGTTGGTTAGTGTAGATTGCGATAAAATGAGATCCACGGTTAAATAGGTCAAGTTGGACTTAGGTAGGGCTAGATTAGAGGATACTTGAGGTTATTAATAGTTTATGGGGAAGTTAGATTGGTTGGGGTCCAGTATGTTGGAAAAGGGTGGGGGAGTGTTTGTGACCATTACCTAGCACTTGTAGGGTTCGTGGTTTCATTGATTGTTGACTCCTGTCCCAAACAGCATTTGGTATTTAGGGATGGTTTGTTTTTCAAGTCTTGGCTGTTTGTTTTTGTAATCACAGCAATGCCCATAGGGGGTGGGGTCTGGTATTGGGGGGTTGGGGGTTTTGGTACGGGGGTGGACATTTTTTCGTTGGGGGCAAGGAAGAAGGCGGGGGTTTTGGGTGTATAATTGTTAATCTATTGGACAGTCAGGTCATGGCAGTTGTTCTCAATGTGCCTCCAGTGTGTGATTTGTTTAGATAGTATTTGTCATGGGAACTTAGGATTCAGGTGGATACGTAGATTCAGATAGGTTGATAGTTATGGGTTGCTGAATAGGGGGTTGATGTAGAGCTGGAATAGTTCAGTTATTCATCTTGTAAACGGGGGGCGGATTGAGGTCTTCCGTTGTATTGGGCATGGTTGGATTGTTTAGGATTGAGGGATGGGGGGGTAGGTAGGTGTATCTTGTTCTGGTGCGGTGTGTACTAGATTGAGTGGTGTTGGTAAGGTGGTTTGTTCAATGGTTGTGGTTATCGGTTAAGGTTTGTTTGTGCATATTTGGACTGGAGGGGTGGCAATGGGTTTGGTTCGTGGAATGGTTGGTGGGCGGGGTTGATGTTGAAAGACCGAAGCGGAATAATTGGTGGGGCATGGTGAGTGTGATCTGTTTTGTGGAAAAAAATGCGTGGAAATAATGAAAAAATTGGTTACTCTAGGTATTGTGTTCCGTTGGTTGAGGGGATGGGTGTGGGGGGGTGGGGTTGGCATATGGGTTGGTGGTGGGGGGGGCTGTGTGGTTTGTATGGTGTTGCGTGGGTAGTGGTGGGTGGAGTGTGGTGGTGTATGGGTGGTGGTGTGGGTTGGGGGTGGTGGGTGGGGTGTTGGGGGGGGTGGCGAGGGTGGTGTGTCGGTTGTGGTAGGGGAACGAGTGTGTGGGGTTGGTGGGGTGGGGGTGGTGGTGGGGGTGGGGAGGGGGTTGGGGGGGGGGGGGGTGGGGGATTTGTGGAGTGGTGGGTGGGTGGGGGCCGGAGTGGCTGGGGCGGGAGCGGGGGGGTTGGTGTAGTGGGGCTTGTGCCCAAGTTTGGTAGAGGAGCAAGGGGGTGCGTTTAGATGGGTGGTTGGGTTGTCTATGGGAGCTAGCGGTTTTGGGGTTTCTAGATTAATCTGGACGGCGTTGTGGGGGGGGGGTTATGGTGTGTGGGGGAACTGGCTGGGGTTTGGAGGGGAGGGATGTGCCGGCTGATGAAGTGGGGTGGCGGGAGTGTGAGGTTTTGGTGATGGGGTTCCAAGTCAAGGTGGCTGGCGGGGTGGTTGGTTTGGTGGCAACTAATCGGAAATTGAGGCCAGACGGTTCAAAAACTCTACTGGGTGGAGTGGTGTGGGAGGGGAATCTGTGGGGTGTTTCCATGGGGCGGGGTTGTGGGGTTGGTGGGACAGTTGGTGGGGTTTAAAGGGTGTGGGGATTGGTTGGGTGTCCTGGGGCATGGGAGAATAATATGGGGGGTTTGGTTGGGGGGGGGGTGTGGGTGGGGTTTGGGGGGCGGGGGTGGAGGGAGTGGGGTGCATTGCTAATTATGGAGTGGGGTGGCCATTGTTATTGGCCCCTCCTTGTGGGGGGGTGTTGTTGGGATGGGGGAGGGTGGGGGGGGGGGGGGGGGTGGGGGGGTGGGGGGTGGGGGTGTGTGGGTGGTGGGGGGGGGGGGAATGGGGTGTGGTCTGGGGTGGGGTCTGTTTGTGGTGGTTTGTGGAGGGGGTTTTGTTGGTTGTTTAGGTTTTTTTTTTTTGGTTTCGGGGTGGGCCGAGTGGGGGGGGGTTGGGTGGGGTGTATGGTGGAGGGGTGGTGGCCCTGGGATTGGGAGGCTGATTGTTGATTAAAAGAATGGTGCCTGGGGGGGGCGTATTTTTTTTGGCGTACGGCTGGGGTAGTGGACGGAATTAGGGCCTTGGGTCTGATCAAGGCTGGAAGATGGTTGCCGAGGTCGATCGTTGGGGCAGGTGGCTAGGGGGCTTGGGAATGTATGGGGACAAAGGGAGTTTTTTTTTTTAGGTATAGGTGTTTTTTTTTTTTTTTTTATTTTTCTTTTAAGGGGATCTGAGCTCTGTTCGGATTTTTTTTTTTTTGAGGACATTGGCTTGGTTTTTCTTTTGAGTGTTAGGGCGGTGGTCTGGGGTGTACTTTTGGTGTTGGTGCGGCGTGGGCGTCGTGGACAAGATGGGTATGTATAGGGGGGCAGGGTAGCGTCGACGTAAGTGCCGGGAAATAGAAATTAGTTTGGATATGGGGCGGGGGGGAGGCCTGAGAAAGCTCAGGATATGTAGGACGGTGTGGTGCCGTGTGAGGGGGGGTCGGGCGGAAGGAGGGGTGAGGGGGGGCCGGCAGGTGGGGGGGTGTGTGTCTAGGGGTGTTCTGGGTTACGGGGCAGGGTTCGGGGGCTGTGCTGTGCAGTGTGGGGACATTTAAGGATTCATGTGTTTTTGTACCAAGTTCAGGTGTATTTTCTATTATGGTGAGGGGAAGGTTGGGTGGATAGGTAGATTAGATAGAATCTGCGAACGCCCTAGGCCTCGAAATCATATTATCGACAGTACAATTACGGGGGCTACTATCGTCAATATCGTTGCTGTAGGAAATTTATTTTGATGTACTTCCCGCAGATGGGTTGAGAGTTTAATGTTTTCGTTTCGGGAAGGGCAGTAGTGGTGTTACTCGCATGGGAGCTCGCGCTAGTGTAGACGCGGTGGTAGGTGTATGTGGGGCCAATGGATTCGGGGTGGGCGGGTGGGCGTGGCCGGGGCGGGCGCTGAGGGGTTTAAGATAAGATGACGGGGGCAGGTGGGGAATGAGTGGGGGCGAGGATTGGAGGTTAGGGGGGGGTTTGGTTTTTGGGGCTAGATGTGTCTGTTTTTAGCGGTACCTGTTTTTATTGATGTATTGGTGTTTTTGTTTATAGGGTCGTTTGTTTTTTGTCCACTCTTACTCTTTCCTTCGTTTAAGATTTTTTTAATTATAAAATCCTCTTAACTAAAACAGCCCCCCCCCTCCTCCTT
>JAMPIV010020501.1:0-195810 GCA_024509875.1 Oreohelix idahoensis | reverse complement strand
AATTAAATATTTAGGTCAACTTGCATATTTCAAGGTTTTTCTTAGAAATACAGCACACGTTTCATTGAAGAAAGCGGGTATAATACAGTAAGCTTTTACTATCAACGTGAAAGCGTTACAATTTGCAGACGAAGCAGAAAACAAGGGGGATTTCGAGTACAGTCATTGTGACAGCACTGTTCTTTACCATTCTTCTTCCTTTATTTATTATATGTATTTATTAGGCTTTATATTTACTTGATAATTTATATATGTGGATTAGAATATTCCACGACAACTCCCTTGGCTTTTAGTCAACATTTCCGTAACCCTCTTTACTTTATGTAAACCTTTCCGTACTCCCAAGTCAATATGAGAGGAAATAAGTTCGAGAGTTTACAATGCATACGTCCATAAAAAAAAGCGTAAATACACAAAACAAATAATTTTTTATAAAGAAAACTTTTTTGGATAATAACACCGTTTTAATTATCGTAAAGTTGTTTAATATTTGTCAGAACACTGTAAAATAAATTAGTAAGACCCTTGATTCTGCGCCTTGTCAACCAAGACTTGTCTTCTTGGTTCAGTTTTTGAAAAAGATACCCGCATATTTATGTTCAGTCTCCAGTTTATTCTGTTTTTCTTCTTGGTTTGGATGTGACTGAGAACAGGGCTCACGATTCTTTCTCCAATCCACTATTATTTTCACTTACACTGTTACTTTAAGAAATATTTCAATAAATATGTATATGTAGATGACAGGAACTCGTTAGACAGAATGAAGGAAGACAACAGACAATAGAAAAAAATATATAAGAGATAAGCTCATCTGGAACCAAACCAGGGACCATTCAAGCGATTCCATCACCTTGCAGCCAAAGTAAATCGTGAAAGGACATACATCCAATTTAACACCCCAAAATAAGTGATTCATCAGTTATTCTTCATATTCGTTTGGATGGTTTCTAGTTCGATTCGCAATGAGTCTATCACTATTTCTTTTTTGTTGTCTAGTATCTTGTTTCTTTCTGTCTAATGAGTGTTTGTCCTTTACCTATATTTATTTATTTAGTACAGGGATCATGTTTCCTGCATTATTTATGAACTAGCAATAACCGGTCAATAATGACGGAAGTAAATAAAAAAAACTGTAATATATTTTTTAAATATTTTTTAATTCAGTATAAAAGTTATTTGATGACAACATTTTTAATGAAAGTGCGTGGATTTGTTTCAGAGAATGTTCAATGATAAAAAGTGTTTTTAACAAAAACTTTCAAGTTTTAATGATTTATTCCTGGGGTGAGGACAGCATAGAGCTGGTCGTGTCCGAAAACAGGTTCAGGATGGAAAACTCCTACGTGATCAAAAGATTGTCTTTGCGCCTTATTGATCGTCATTGCAAATGCTAAAATCACTGGGAATTGACAAAATCGCATCCAAAATGGCAAACTGCGCTCGCTCGGTTCTAAGTCAATGCGAGGAATTAAGAGTCGTTCTCCCTTATTACTGCCTGTGATAATTTCTGCATCAATGGAATTCCGATGCAAGACTTTTTTGACCAAACGCGTGCCATTCAATAGTCCGTTTTTTTTTTTTTTGCGTTCAGATTTTGCAATAGCATGATACATGCAACAACCTTTAATTTCAGCAAATGCGGTGGCATTCCTGATGCGCACTGCTTGTTAAGGAACTCTGTTGGGAAATCAACTGCGTCGTTGTGATCATCGGAAATCATGGTATCTATGCGCCAATAAACCGTTTCATTTCTAGCGAGTAGCTCCAACAATAAGTCTGCAATACTTTAAATTAAAATGTTGTCTTAAAGAAACAATCAAAAACTTACATTTTAAGGTTATTTTTAATAAAATGATGAGTTAAATCCATTTCTGGAATTAAACTGGGTTCTACAATCAAAAACTTACATTTTATTCTTATATCACTGTCACTCACTTTGTGTTACACAATTCACCGACTTTTCTTCGCTGAGTGTTACTATTTTCGGGAAAGTACATATAAGGGAAACAATACAATTAATGTCTAACTTTCAATCACAGTTGAATCCCTTAGACGTGACCGACGTACAAACGGCGAGAATTATGGAGTATGATATTTGAATAAGATAATACTTAATCATCATCTTTCAACTCCCCAAGGAGCAAAGGCCTTCAACAAACGTATGCTCAGTCTTGTTGTCCAGTGCCATCAACTCAAGATCCTTTCATGTTCACTTCATCCCCTTCATGTCTGTCTCCATTTCTCTTCCTCCTGTGGTTTCCCTCGATCTCATTTTACCCTAAGGATTCCAGACGCCTAGTAATGCAATCAACAGGTTTCATCGATGTGTATCCTCTCCATCTCCAGCGTCTTCTTCTGATCTCTTGTTCTACTGGTATTTGTCTGGTTCTTGTCATCAATATAGACAATATAGTTATTTACAACTGCCATCAACGGTGTCTATACCTTGAAGCGGTATGGCAGCTTGCGTACCCTTACAACCCCCAGAGCTATGTCAGCGGGAGTTTTACTCCTAGCAGGTTCTACCAAGATGGACAGGTCTACGCGGGTAGGGGTCAGATTAAAGCAGACACCTTGGTCTTCCAAAGTTTTAGCACAGGGCCGACATCCATGTCTATACCAAAAAAAAAAAAAATCAAGTTACGGAAACGGCAAAAAATAAACAGACTTTGCAGCGGGTTCCACATCCGGAGTCTGAAGCTCGTAAGCATGAACCTGTGACCGCGCACTGCTAGGATGAATAGCTACATCTGAGTTATAATATAAAAATTAACACATAATAGGGAATTAGTGAACAATACAACACGGCTGCATGCTCCGTCTGCAGCATTGCTTCAGATAAAATAGTTTAATATAATAAAACAGAAAGCTAACTTAAAACACACAACGAGAACGAACATTAATATTTTCTCACTTTTAATTGTTGCAAAACTAAACCGCAAGTGACCTGGAGGTCGGGAGCTGTCAATCAAAGAGCGCTTAGTCAAAATAAAAGGCACCATTCTTGTTGTTTGGTAGAATCACGTGCGGATCGCTTGGTGCATGCACATCTGTGCATGAGAAAGTTCACTCGGTACCATTGAATGAAAGTATTGGCAGTTTTATACGATGGTTCTCACACTTGTAGAGAGCACTCTAAAATAACTGCAAAAACAAAGACAAAGTAACGTAATTTTGAGTAACTTCTTATTACAATGGCCAACTACTGAATGAAAAAATTGCCTAGAAAAATCACAAACAGCCAGTAAAAGCTGGGGTTGATTGCCACGTCCTGTAAAGGATAAGCAACTAACTTCTTATTACATTTAATATGAAAATTAATTTGGATGTAACTATAAATAATGGACATTTATCCATGAGAACACCTGCACTGGTACAATTGAGTCGTTTAATTAGGACGTGAGAAAGACAGGATACGTGCTGAAATCAACATTTTACACTGTTGTCAGATTTACAAAAATTATGAACTCCTGACACTTTCCTATAGAACAGCAGAGAAAACATGTGCCAGGTGGAAAATGAAGGGGTACAAATACTATAGTTAGCACGGTCAACTTCAGATGGAAATAAAGATGGAGATAGAGATAGAGATGTAGATAGATAGAGATTTTTAGAGACGAGAATTTCACTAAGAGAGACTCTCATTAGATCATTAGGACAGAGATTAAGAGAACTAAAAATGTAGGACGTTTGTTATAGGTCCATGTAATGGATTAGGTAGTACATGGACAAATGATAAATTAGGAAAAGTTTTAGATTTGTATAGGAAGTATTATGTTGTAGACAAAAGCTTTAATAATAAGAAGAAGATAATTTCTAGATAATATTAGCCAGTGTTAGAATAACTTGTCTTTTAAGTACTGATAATTGGAGGGAGTATTTCGTCGAGCTTTAGAGTTTTGGGACGACTCTGTGGTGCTCCGATATACTTTGTGGTTTGCTTTAGTAGGGTGGATTATTTGTTGAGTAGTAGAGTTTGGGCATGGCTCTGAATATTTTGCATAACTCCGAGGGTTGAATTGAAAGTAGACAGAGAGATAGTGGTTCTCAAGCTGTTAACCAATGATCTTAACCCGCTACGGTGAAATGTGATTCACAAGCGGTTCTTGTCATTTAAAGGCCAATATTATTCTGCATGTTGACGCTATAGAATATATAATTAATATTTAAAACTTCACGCCGTTGGTGGAGCGGTTGTAGTGAAGTGAAAATGTGTGATCCTGCTGCTGACTGGCAGGCAACAGATGAATAAATAGTAGTGATTTTTATTCCAGGCGCTTAGCCTTTGGTGGCACTTGTAAGTAAACATATTGAGAAACACTGACTCGATATTTAATTAAAGACATTGTAAAACTTAATAAGAAATATTCATTGAATATTAAGAAAGACGAAATTATTACTTTACACGGGGAGCCACGCTGGTGTAATGGTTACCACATCGCGCTGGCGATCAGGTGTTCAAGGTTCAAGCCCGGGCGTAGGCATTTGAAGAAGTGTCATCGACCGGGATTTTTACTGAATAACATGAACGCCTCCTGAGATAAACCCTCTGTGGATGGGAAGGAGCGAAGCTCTTGACCGGGTTGGAAGGAAAGTCCACGGGCTCCCCAGCCTCGCAATAACATGTCATTGGGCCGAAGGGCTGAAAGCCCTTATGCCACTGGTTAAGAAAACAAAACAAAAAACTTTACACGAGATTTTGAGAATCAGTGTAACTTTTGAGTAGAAACAGTTTTTATAAAATATTGGGAATAATGATTCTCAAGTGTTTGTCATGATGGGGACAAGAATATATAGAGATAATTATGAACAAGGATTCTCACATTTGTTTAGGATAGCATTAGATAGAACTAGAGTTAGAAAGAAATGAAACTATAAATAATATTGCTGATTTTTTGTGAATAGTGCTTGCTTTAATATTCATATACTACATTTAATCTTAATAAACATTTTATCATTTATTGGATTATCGTCAGTGATTAAGCTAATTATTGTTAATGGTTTAGAAAATGTTTGTCAGTGAAACAGTTAGTTATCGTGGTGACTTTGTTAAGTGTCGTCAATGACTTATGTGTTATTGTGAGATGAATTGAGTCAACAAACTAAGATGAGCACTAACATTACATTATACGCAACATCACGTGCCAAGAAACACTAACAAGTAGCTACATTCTCATCCTGAAGAACCTACCTGTGTTAAACAAGGTTGCATACAATTCTATAGATTGGTGGAAATCAACATCTAGGACGTATAGCCTTTCTGACTACTGAACACTTTTATAACATAACATGTGCCTCGTCACTTAAACTCCTGACCATCGCTCTGAGCGTTGCAAAATTCAACGCGCCGTGCCCGCGCAACGCTCAGAGCGTTGTTTTTAGTTTATCGCGAATAAACCCCAAAAATCGTCCGTTTAATGCAGCTCGTATTTCAAAACTCGTAGAATGACTTCCGCTACTATTTAAACAACTAATTTGAGTGTAGTTAAGCAGCACATGCGCATGTTTTGATGTTATTATCACAATTTGTGTGACGATTCACGTGTTTGCGTTTTTCGTTCTTATTGCTAGAGAAATACCTCACGCTTTATATTTACATTTTCTAAGTCTCCTAAGCGAATAATTGTGTCAAACTACTTTGAAACATTGCTGACACTGATGATGATTGTTTGGTAGTCACAGTTTGTTGTCAAAATACGGAATCGGTGCAGAAAAGCTAGACACATTAGACTTACAAGGTAGTTGATGAGTGGGCGTAGTCATATTCTGGCCGATTGAAAAGCAACAAAACTAGACCTATTGTAACATCTAATCACTAGTTCTTGGTAGAGGATGAAGCTAGGGATACTATTAAAACATTAAACAAATGTAAACAGTTTTTATTTGAAGTTATTTTTCTTTATGTGTTTGAAAAATTACGTAATGAAAGTTTGCATAATTTATTGTTTTCTTACAAGGGACCACAGCAAAAACTGGTGTGAATAACACTAAATGTACTAATTGTGGCCATAAGCAATGTTATTTTTACTTTGTATAAAGATTAACTTGATGTTTGAAGACTAAAATGAAAGTATTATTGTCTACAACAGTAATTTGTCTTTGGTAAGATCGGAATCTACAGTTAACTTTTTAGTGTTTTTCAATGCAAAATGTTTTACGTATACCGTCCATACTTGTGTTAATACTACCAAAGACATTATATATTACAATTTTCTATCTATTTCCCTACAGTTTTGATATATAATAAGTACATATTCACAGTAAAGATAAACATAAAATTTACACTAAAAGACAGTACATTTTACCGTTTAGAATTCTTTTTAAAAAATAACTGCGGCACAGGGTGGAAAATAATTGTGGAGTCAAAGAGTTTAATGGCTATATAATGCAACCAGAGATAAACAATTAGAATAGTTATGATATGAACTTTGACATTTCAACAAGCCTCTATTAACAAACAGAGGTGGCACTGTCACAGACCAGAGTTGGGGCACGGCATGAAGGATGGCCACCGACCGAGCAAAATGGGCACAGTTTGTTGCCCTACAAGACGCCACTAGACGTCATGGTCACTGACTGCTTTGTCAGTCAGGGACTAAGTATCCAAAAAGAAAGAAGTTATTTACCAAATACTCTCCGTACCCCAGGCTGGGAACCCCTACACTAGGATATGCGTCGCGTCGATTCGAGGTAGAACGATCCTTACAACCTGGAAACTATTGTTGTATTCACGTGACTAGTGTTGTCTTTTATGCGATATCGGAAGTCGAGTCTGTTATACTTTTATATATATAAAGAGAACACTTTTTCAGCTGGGTATGAAATATACAAAAGCCTGAACACTACCCATCAAGTTGGATTATTAATTTCTTATATATATAATTAATTGAAGACTCCGTGTTGAGGTTACCTTGCACAGGTAAGAATTTATTTATTATCATCATCATTGAGGTTACCTTGCACAGGTAAGAATTTATATATTATCATCATTGAGGTTACCTTGCACAGGTAAGAATTTATATATTATCATCATCATTGAGGTTACCTTGCACAGGTAAGAATTTATATATTATCATCATCATCCTGTAGCTTCCCAAGGAGCGTAGTTCTTCAACAAACTTATACCAATTCTTCCTGTCCCGTGCCATCCGCTTAAGGTCTTTCAAGGTGTCATCTTTATCACCTTCATGCCTGTCTCCAGCGCTGTCCGCCATGTATTCTCTGGTCTCTCTCTACATCTCTTACGCTATGGATTCACGAACAAGGACTGCCTTGTAATACTACCAACAGGTTTCCTCGGTGAGTGTCCTATCCATCACCAGCGTCTTCTTCTCATCTCTTATTCCACCGACACATGTCTGGTTCTTGTCATCAGTTCTACATCAGTGAGCTTGTCTTATCACATCAATTCTTTTTGTCTACGCAAGCACCCGTTTAATATTATATAGTGTAATGTCTATATTGCCTTTTTGTCTGCCTTTCTGTCTGCCTTTCTTTCCTTCATTATAGATATTCGTCTTCTAGGATCCTTAGCCGCTGACAGACACGGCAGTCAGTGACCATCACGCCTTGTATGTCAGTAACAATTTCTCGCCACTTTGTTCGGACTGTGGCCACCAGTTCTCCGCCAAGCGACCAAGGAGTTTTTGGTCAGCCTTTTTTCCGCCTTCCCTCTGGCGTCCTTAACTCTTTGGCTGCGGAACAACGGTCAGAGCGTTGGTCAGATTTGACACCCGTGCCAAAACAACTCTCTGAGCGTTGTTTTTAGCCTATCACGAATTAAAATTACGGAAAAAGGTGGAAAATAATTGCGGAGTCAAAGAGTTAAAATATGAGTTCTGGTGATGGTGTCGCGGTCTCTTTAGATATTACGGCCCTTGAAATGAAACAACATTATTTCCCTTTACCTTTTGTCAATTTGCATGCCTTTAACTCGCACAGTTTCATTGACTATCTTTCTTAGATAGGAAGACAACGGGCAAAGGAGTTAATTCCGAAAGACCAGTTCACTGAACTCAGAAGTTTGTTTGTTTCTTGTTTCTTTATTTGTTTCTTTATTTATTTCTTTGTTTATTTCTTTGTTTATTTCTATGTTTGTTATTTCGTTTGTTTGTTTCCCTAACCGAAGAAACCTATATAAAGAAGAATTAACATCATAAAATAAATATCTGTAAAGAACAATTAATAAACTATACGGTGGTTCTTCTTCTTCTTCTTCTGTCGATGCCCAGGGATTTGAGTTTCCACTCTTTACCCTTTTGTATTGTGAGTGAGTACCAGAGCTTTCTTGTAAACCCAGAGGGCTTCCCCAGCTCAGCAGGCTCAAAATTAGGACTACATACTAGACCCACAAATTGTCAGCTGATGAATTGCCACGAGTTGGATGATTCGCTCCCCTAGAGGGCGTCACGCTGGTTGTTAATTTTTAATTATTACATAAGCCAACAAGAGGCGGAGACACTTGGGAGTCATGACCCAGGTGGGCCCGCCCCCCTTAGAGGGTACAGGAGATTAAAGAGCCGAAACACTTGATCGACCGGGGGGGGGCCACTTCTGATGATCAGATTGCCTCATGTTGTATTGCTCTGTATAGAATTTCTATCATATCTCATCTGGGACCCAAAGATGCAGCAATAAAGAATGCAGTCAGCGACCCATAGCTTGACTGCTTTAGTCATGGTCAGCGAACCAGAGCTGACCAAGACCCTACTCCACCTCCAAGTGGTGGTCCTGGAAACAGGCTGCATCACTGCAGTCTGGCTGAGAGAGTAGGGATCGAAGTGGGAAGGCAAACCCGGTCCCAAAAAGTAGGATGTGTCGGCCGAAAGGTGCAGATATCGCAGCTTCGCTGTAAACGGACACAACGCAACCAACGTCCTTTTCAGGACGAACGAGGAAGAAGAAGATGATATCTCATCTTATTTATTGCATTCAACTAATTGTATTCCAGATGAAAATTAAATTCGTGCAAAAACATAAATGGCAAATGATTTTGTATTAAGTAAGCCTTAGAGTTTACTCAGACACCAATATGGGTGCTAATTGTTACATATATATATATATATATATATATATATATATATATATATATATATATATATATATATATACACACACACACTGTATATAATGGGTTTTTTTAGCTATCAGAAAACATATTTGTGATAAAATATTTCATAATTAATCATACTATTTCTCTTATCCGTCACCTTGGTTCCACCTTTGCCTTCCCTAACTCAAGATCTTTTTTATTATGAAACTTTAACAGAAATAATAATTGAATTTATTGATGTGTTACATTTACATTTAATATATTCTTTATTGTTTAATATTAAACTAAGCCAAAATTAGTCACAAATTTATTAAAAATTTAGCAACATTTAACCAGCAAAGCAGTCTTTGTAAAAGTCTGATTAATTAAACACAATTTTACGTAAAAAAATTGTTTTTTTTTTAAACCTGCACTAGTTAACCCATGTACATTCGAACATGTGACGATACGGTTGTGCAATCTCACGTCCACTCCGGCAGTATCACTTTTTAAATTCATTTTTCTCTTCCTCTCACTCATCGCTATTATTTGGCAATTTTTTTTGCCCTTTCATTCATTATTTTGCTCTCTACGTTAGATCAGTAGGGTGAAGTCTCTAACACTCCACATCCCTACGGAAGTATCGGCCACGGGACTATCTTTAATTTTCACCTGTTTGCTTTGAGCCGATCCCAGACAGAACTGTAATAACGCCATGTAATTTGACCGATCAGCGACTGATAAGTTTTCGCTTCATTCGTCTGGCCACATTTGATAGAGACGGTCATCTCTATTGATCCCTTTGAACGTGACGGTCCGTCACTTGATTCCAGGTGGCTAGCGACTATCCCATTTGTTTGCACAAGACGGTAGATAATGAGGTAATCGCTTCCGATGTACGTTCTGTATCGAGATTACAGATAAATCTGTCTGGAAACTCAAGATTTGCAGACGATAGCATCGGGGCAGTATAGGTGCACAACATTTGTTTGTGAAGATAGCACAAGATGCCGGCGGAAGTCTGACGCAACGATATGAAGAGGTCACGCGTGTATATTAAATTTAATATTTTTGAAACACGTGAGGGTATTTTTGAATTTGAAACACCACTACCCACGTAGTGTTGAACGAGGTTCGATTGGATTGGTTGACTTGCGAGGCCGGAATATACAATGTATCTCATTGGAAAATTAGGCGGAAACACAGCTGGAATTGGAACTTGGAAACTGGAAATATAATGTAACAAATTCGGAGTAACAGCTAACACTGCAGCGCAAACTTCAGACTAGCGACTCCTAAAAGCCACAAAGAAAAAGAGACGTTGGAATTGGAAATTCCACAACTATAAGTAACAGATCGAGTATTGGGCAACTCTTGCTTTTTCAAGTAAACCTGCATTTTTAATACAAGACTGTAAACTTAAAAGGACCAGGACTTCAATTAACAAGACTGGAACCTAGAAATTTGATCACAAGTCATAGGGAACTACACAAAAGTTTTCCCAGGCCAGTGATTTCGCAGAACATCCGCCGTCAGAGGAATTAACTCTAATTTCCCAGACCAAGTGATAGAGGAATTAAACAAAAGTTTTCCCAGGCCAGTAATTTCACAGAACATTCGCCGTCACAGGAATTAACTCTAATTTCTAGACCTAAGTGATTCAAAGCATCTCATACAGAGCTGTGTCCAGTCTAAATCTGTGCAAGAAGATTGTGTATTCCCAAACATTTTGGGGTAAGTGTAAACAATTCCTTTGCTAATGTAAATTTTACAGGTTTCTTGCTTAGTGGTTATAAATGAACTGGCAACCTCAACATATGAAAAGAGTATTTCATGAACCACTACAGCAAGTGCTGGTGATTGCTTCTTGCTAGTCGTGCGAGAAAACCCGACAGCAGAGGTGACCCCAGACTCCGACTGGAGCAGTGATGAGTGATGACTACATCATATGTGCTTCAAGTGTAGCATATCATTTTGTGAGATTTATGTAACTTTCTTCTTATTAATGTTAATTCAGACACATTTCCCAGTTAAAACACAAAAGAATATTGGTGAATTTTAATCATATTCATTGAGTTACGTTATGTGCTCAAGAATTTAATTCTTCTGAGAGGTTAACATTGGTGGGTGGACAACGGAAGAGTGAGACTTGCAGAATGCTTCAAACAAATGTACTTAGCATAGGCATTTGTTTCCTATTTTGTCCAATAGTTTGCGGAACGAAGCTATAAGACCGTTCGAGGACGAAGCGGCAAGACTGACGTTTCTACGCCCTTAGTTGGGAGAACAGGGAAGCAACACTGACCACCTACATAAGACGAGTTAGGCGAAGAAGTGCCCGCATCAATAAAAAAGTGAAGATACAAAGGCGGCAGGACTCACGTAGACAAGCCAAGTGCTTATTAACAGGCGAAAGCAACGGACATTGTTAAAACCCTCTATTTAGTCTACGTGAGGAGAAGATTTGGTTCCAATATAAAATTTCACCAAATTTTCCATATTTATTTTACCTGTTAAAGACTAATTCATTATTAAAATTGTTACATGTTGTTTTAAAACTAAACAATCATAGTCGCTTCAGTTTTATATGTATGAAAGCAATCGTATGAGCCATATATATACCTTGACATATATTTACCTCTAAACAGAGGTATACCATTATAAGAGGAGTTCGTTGAATTAACTCAGCTGGGGGCTTGAACGGGCTAAGAACCATTGCTTAAATCCTTCACAAAAGGCGGCGGACAGATATAAGTTAACCATTGGTCAGCGCTAAGCCTCATGGCTTTTGACTTCTGAATTATCTTGTAAAGACTCCTTTCGGATAGAAGCGCCACTACACTTCTATCTACATCTCTGCCAAGAGTAATCTTGTGCGAAGGTAAACACCTTTAACGACCAAGTTTAGATACTCTTGAGTTTTAGCCATTGTTGGACCACTACTGCAAAGCAGGGGAGGCAATCCGTAACAGAATTCATTCTTTTCTTCCCAGTATTACAAAAAATTGAAAAGGGGGAGGGGATGGTAAAGAGATATGTAACGTCACCGGGGGGGGGGGGGGGGGAGAATGTAAGGAGGTGGTGGGACAGATTAAAATGGCCAAAATTGCGCGATGTTATAGGTCAACGACCCAATTTCTTCCGTTTTTGTTAGTGCTGGCTACCTTATAAACCCAGAATATGTTATCTGACTTGGATCTCATTCATTAGTTCTGCTTTCATTCTTAGCTTTTCTATGACTTCTTTATTTGTTTTCTTCTTTATTCGTAAGATGTGCCTTTTTTTCTACTTAATCCGATTTTAAGTGTCTCAATTATTTATTCTAACTGCGTGTCCATTGTCCATGCTGCTACGCCACACAATAATGAAGAGCATATTGAACACATGATGAGCCTCATTTTAAGTAGTTGAGTTATCTGTTTGAAAGTCAATACTGTTTCTTCCTTTGCAATGTACGTCTGTATTGCGTGATATGTTTCATACACGTGTGATAAATAGGGGAATAAAATCACCAAAACGCGAAATCGTGTTAGTTCATACGCGATTTTGTTTTTAACGAAGTGACTGTGTTTTGCACTTCTGAGTAACATCGGGTGAGTGCGAAAAATACCACCCAGCTCAACGTTGCAACCTGCGGAGGAATACATAAAACACACACATCTCATGCGCTACTAGTCTGTATCGGGCTGTTCTCCCGAGTTTGTGTATTTTTGCTTGATAAAAGGGTTTAATGCAGCATCCTAAACATGATTAAGGGTCCTGGTTATAATAATCCAAATAGTGAGCGAAAAAGGAAAACTGTTAGTATGGAGAAGAAGTTGGAAATAATACAAAGTTTTGAAAGAAACGAGAGAACATGTGATATCGCAGTAATATCGTGAGAGCAACAGGTTTAAAGGAATCCGCATTTCGCAATCAGAGACAACGCATTGTGGTAGCAATTTTATTGGATTTGTCATAGTTTTTATTTTTTTAAGTGTATTACGTACGAGACTGTTACTGTTTTCAAGTTTTCTGACCCTAATCCTATTTTTGCGCATTGTTATTTTTATTGCGTGAAATTCCATAACGCGGTGAATTTTAGCATATACGTATATCGCGTTATGGAAAAAACGACTGACACATATACATGCTTTATAGGAGACACGACTGTGTCTGCCTCATGCCATTAGAGTGTTCCCTTTCTCTTCGTGTTTTCTGTTATGTATCTGTCATCCTCTGTTATTATGATTGTAAAATTTAAGAAACTCTTGACTTGTTTTAGTGTCTTTCCCTTTGTTCCTTGTCTTCTTTCCAAATTAGCAGTTTCTCGTTGTGTTAGCATTAATCATTATAGAAAGAATATGTCTACTACATACTCAAGCATGTCGTACAAGTCTACTAATATGAGGTGTTGCATGTGCTGGCAACTACGTCATGTAAAAACACATGTCTTAGAAGTCATCGTTGTTGCGGAGCATGTGACTGTTGTGTGCAGGCTTTTATGTGTCATAAGGAAGAAGAGGAAACTGATGGTGATGATGACAACGACGGTGATGATGATGAATCAGTACCCTTCAGCCTCGTACGAATCGTAGGCTTTCAGTGAATCCATTCCAAGTCCGGGACCGAAGATGCAGCAAGAGAGATGAATGTAGTCAGCGACTCATAGCTTAACGGCTTGCGTCAGGGTCAGCGAACCAGAGCTGACCAACCCACCTCTAAGTGGTGGTCCTGGTAAACAGGCTGCATTGCATCACTGCAGTCTGGCTGAGAGAGTAGGGATCGAAGTGGGAAGGCAAACCCGGTCCCCAAAAATGCCGTGCTGAAGTCGGATGTGTCGGCCAAAAGGCGCAGATATCGCAGCTCCTGTGTAAACAGACACAACGCAACCAACGTCCTTTTCAGGACGAACGAGGAAGAAGGAAGAAGAAGATTCTAAGTCTTCCTGTCCCGTGCCATCCACTCAAGGCTTCTCCATATACTCTTTATCCCCTATATTTCTTTCTTCAGTTCACTTATCCCTACATTTTTTGTCTACCTCTGTCTCTTTTACCCTGTGGGGTTCGAGAACAAGAACCGTCTTGTATTGCTAATAAATAGGTTGCCTTAGTTTGTTGTTGTTGTTGTTGATAAACCACGACTGCTGAGCGTGTCGCTGTTTCGCAGTGTCTTATCCATCGTCGACGCTGAGGTACCTTCTTCTCGTTTGAGTACCTGCTCTGCTTAACAGCCACCTCATACTCATGACTTGTGCTGTTGACTTGCTTCACTAGCTCTTGCAGTTCCTGTTCGCTTTCAGATAACAAAACTGTATCATCCTTATAAACAACCTTAGATATGCAGATAATCACCAAGAGTTAACGCTCACAGATGGGGGATCAAAGGCAAGACAAGATATGCAGATGATATCCTAATGGACAACAACAAAATTAACCAGAAATGTTGTTGTATTCGTCTGTGGGAAAGCGCGAACTGTTTAATGTAACTATGACATGAGATAAGACAGCTTGAAACGAGGTCAACAAATATTATTATAACACATAAGGAAGAGAAACCCGAGGCCTGTAAATAGTAAATAAATATTAGACAAACATAAAGGTATGTTTTCAGGCACTCGTAAGAAATAAAGAAGTAGAACACTAGACAAAAGAAAAACAACAGACGTGAGTGGCTTACCCAGGACTCGAACCCAGGACCTTCCGTGCGACAACCCCGTCTAGCTATGCAAGTGAATCACATTATCCTATATTAGTAGGAGACTGGTTTGACGAGCCTTCAGGTTGCGCGCGCTTTGCTGGTATATATGTTGCGACATCCGGGTTCGTACTGGCTTACATATGAGTGCATATAATAAATAAATAAATATATACATAACAATGTTTACCATGTTATGATTTTGTTATAAACACGGTTATTTACCATTCCGTACGTTACAGTGTGTAAATATATATTTGTCCTCACAATGTTTATAATCAGTGCAGGATTAATGCCTTCCTGGACCTTAAGTATTGAAAATATTGTCCACACCCTCCCCTTATTTTTCCTTAAAAAATATTGAACTTGAAAATTTTAACAGAAAATATGTTTTTGTTATTTGAATTCAAGTAACAATCGCATTAAACGCTCGTATCTCCTTTTTCGATTCTTGTTTATGTCCAAGAATTTAACAAACAGTAGCAAATTTAACATATTTATTATAATTATATTCCCATATTCTGCGTTGCCTCTCTTAGCACTGTTGTCCTGCAATAATGAACACTCCTGGGCTGGACAATGGACAGCTTAAAAAAAAGTGAAAAAATACCATTGTTACAATCATTATAAATCAAAATAATCGAACATGCAGATCGAAGTAGTCACATATAATTTGTTCTTAGCCGGAAATCATTAGGAAATCTTATTGTGCACATTCAGTATTGTCGCACCAGTTTATAATGATTGAGCTGACAGTGTCATAAGAATTCAGATTAGGCGAGCAGCATTCGTTCGAATTTGCCAAATATACTACTGGACAAAAGTTAAGAGCCGCCATTCAGTTTAGACAAGGTTTATATAATTCTTCGTGAGCAGGGTCGATTTTCCAAATGTCCGGTAGCTCGAAATCTCTCAAGAAGTCTCTGAATGGTAGAGTGGGACACTGCTAAACGTCTTGCAACATGACGAACAGATTGACCATCCTGAATCCATGCCATGGCTCGACCACGGTCTACAGTGCTGAGACTTCTCCTTGGTGGCATGGCTAATGCGGTGATCATTTCGACCATTGTCATACTGATTTATTGCATACCAACGGTGAACACTCTTTACCGATGATCATTTTCCACGTGCATTCAAATTCAACTCACTTTTTCATCTTTTGAACTAGTGGGGCGTGTTGCAAAAACCACGAGTTTTTGCAGCAAAAATGGCAATTTTCACGTGCGGGTTAAAGTGACCCAGTTTTTGGATATTAAAAAAAATTAACCTAGTGCACACAGAAATGTATACACTTTTCTCTGAGCTCAGTTTTAATGACATTTTCACTTGTCTTTACAGTTTGCCAATCAATTATATAAACCTTGTCTAAACTGAATGGTGGCCCTTAACTTTTGTCCAGTAGTATATAATGATCTAGTCATGGACTTGAGATATGAGAGATTCACGGTAAAAGTCATAGCCGTAGAGGTAGGAGCAGGAGGTCTAGTGGCTGCCTCAGTGTATGATCTACTGAAACTGTTGGGTATGAAAGGATTGTCAAGAACAAGGGCACTGAAGAGGCTCGGAGAAACTGCGGTAATGGCATCGTCATGGCTGTTGAGCAACCGCAACGGGCTTTGAAATTTAGGACCGTCATTTAAATACCGCGTATCCGGTAACTTTCACAAATGTCTCAAACTGGCAGCATGGATGAACCCAGGCGTAAAGTTGGAAGTCGCAACCAAGGTGGACTGGGTTCAATTCCCAACACAGGCGGGACAAAGTCAATAGGAAGCTGACACTTGGTCATGACCCAAGTGGGCCTTATAGTGTAAAAGACATAAAAGTGCCGAGACACTTGTCTGATGGTGGGAACCGCTTCTCGTGACCTGGTTGTCTCCTGTTATTACGGTCTGTATAATTTCCTATCATTCAGTTGTATCTTCAACAATTAATTTGAATTTACCTTTTTTTGCACCTGGTAGTGTGATGTTTAGTCTGCTTAACTGGATAATCCGACTTTGTTTAATATATACAGCTAGGATAACTTGGCGTCTTATCATCGGCACACTAGGGGTGATGTGGTCAGCATCACGTCGGCCGCCATTACCTGCCCAGTATTGCTCCGGCAATCAATTCATGAGGTTGGGTCGACCCCGGAGCCGTCTGCGGTCTAAAAAGAAATCCCACCTCAACTGGGGATCGAACCACGACCGCCGACCTGGGAAGCCAATGCACTAACCACTGCGCTATCGCGGCTCTATCGATACTAAAACAATAAATAAACTAAGACATGTTTCTCGTTAATAATCTATATCCTTCATTCTGAGCTCAGCGCAGAGTTGACATATGTTAAACTGAATTGACAGTACATTTAACAAAACAAAAGTTTTACTGTATGTTCAGATGAGTCTAAAAGTATTTATTCATATTCGTCATTCGCCCACAGATAACCACATCTATCTCTCTTATAAAGCCGGCAGTCCGTCTCAGGCACCATACAGTTTTCCCTCAACTAGGTTGGAGAAAGCTACACTGCCACTCTGCTCCTCTCATGCAGCCGACAGTTTTGGGGTTCATGTTCTACTGTCTGTTTGTTCTCCCCACATGAGCACGTATCTGTCCGATTTTCAATTGTTGAACAAGTGTTATTTTAGTCCGCAATGGCCGGTTCTGAGTCTGACAATTATCACTTGATCTCTTCGTGGTAATGTATTGTATGGATGTGCAATGGCGGACTCTGGATGTTTCTAACGGACAATTCATCATCAGCTGCCATCTCCCCAACTAAGGTTGGCTGTAATGGATCTCCAACGTCTTCTGTCTCTTGTCTTGGTGGTGCACTCTGATAGGCTCTTCCCTGTCCATCTCTTGATGTTATCTTCCCATTTATAGCGCTGTCTTCCCCTTGCACGTTTGCCTTCACCTCTCTCTTCTATTATGGTCTTCTGCAAGGTGTTATGCCTTTTTATGTGGCCAAAGTATTTTGGACAATTAAGGGCAGGAAAACTTTTTTTTTAAAATAAATAAAATGGAAACTTGACCAACTGTTCCTAATTATGACGTTAAAAAAACGTGTTTTTTTTTCTACTAATACTAATAAAAATAATAATAGCCCCTTCAGTCATAACTGGTCCTCTGAGGTGACAACCCTCATCTGCTTATTTTCCTGGTGTTCCTTTCGACGTTTTCTCCTCTGTTCTGTTTATTGTGTGAGCTTTATTTTCGCTCAATCTGAGGTGGCGCTGTAGATAGCATCGCCAATTGGTGCGATCTGCAGCTTCATCCTCCCATGTTGCTGGATTTATGTCCAGTGCCCTCATGTCTCTCTAGCACACGTCTTTGAACCTCGGCTGCTTTCCACTGGATTACAAGAAGTAAGAACAAGAGCGAATATGCCTGTTTGTTCTTTTTTTTAAACAAAAATATGGAAAATTATCATTTTAAAATCTTCTTCTTTAACCTTTCAACTCTTCAGGAGCATTGACCTTCAACAAACGTATACCAAATCTTCCTGTCCTGTGCCATCCGCTCAAGGTCTTTCCACGTCTTCTTCATCCCCTTCATGTCTGTTTCCAGTTCTCTTCTCCATTTGTTCCTTTTAGTAAAACGTCCCGCACCCCTTTGTCTTTTAATAAAAACGTCCCGTACCCTCCTTGGCTTTAGTAAAAAGTCCCGTACCCTCTTGACAGTTAGTAAAACGTCCCATAACCCCCTTCACCTTTAGTAAACCTTCCTGTAACCCCTGTGGACTTTCACCATGTTGCGCTTTAACGATGTTTTAACATGTGCTATGTTTCAGGTACTCAAGCAACAACAACAACAGTATGGGTAGTAAAGTTGGTGAGAAAAAACCGATCAAATCTAGTTCAGAGCGCACAGGAAATGGTAAGTAGTGATCACCTCGATGTGATGGGAGTGATTGATGTGAATGATGAAGAGGTAGAGTGAAGGTACCGGAGTGGTTAAATCTTCATATTCCTTTTCCTCCACTCTTCTTCAGTTTCCTCACTTCTAACCCACTCTTCTATTGCTTTCTTCCAACCCACTCTTCTATTTTTTACTTCCAATCCACTCTTCTGTTTCTTCACTTCCAACCCACTCTTCTATTTCTTGCCTTCCAACTCACTCTCATATCTCTTCTCTTCCAACCCATTTTCAATTTCTGCACTTCCAGCCCACTCTTCTATTTCTTTACTTCCAGGCCACTCTTCTATTTCTTCACTTCCAGGCCACTCTTCGATTTTCTTCACTTCCAACCAATTCTTCTATTTCTTCTTTTCCAACCCACTTTTCTATTTCTTTATTTCCAACCTACTCTTCTATGTCTTGCCTCCCAACCCACTCTTCTATTTCTTGCCCTCCCAACCCACTCTTCTATTTCTTGCCCTCCAACCCACTCTTCTATTTCTTGCCTTTCAACCCACTCTTCTATCTCTTCACTTCCAACCCATGCTTCTATTTCATCACTTCCAACCTAATCTTCTATTTCTTGCCTTCCAACCCATTCTTCTATTTCTTGCCTTTCAACCCACTCTTCTATATCTTCACTTCCAACCCATTCTTCTATTTCATCACTTCCAACCTAATCTTCTATTTCTTGCCTTCCAACCCAATCTTCTATTTCTTGCCTTCCAACCCACTCTTCTATTTCTTCACTTCAATTCCTTTGGAGGGTTGGAGTGGCTAAAATGTAAGGAGTTCTCGTCTAATTCTAAAGGTGCCGAGTTCGGTTCCTAGTAGATGGAATATTTTTTATGGAATTTTGTTCAGAACCAGTGTGTCCTAATGATGTCATACTCTCGTCTGATCTCGTGAGTAGTGAGATCGGATTCTTACCCTTCTCGGATAATTACGGAAATAATAGGAGGTCCCGTGTGCAAATTGCCCACGTTAAAAATCCCTCGGCACTTGGAAATCGTAAAGAGTAGGCCATACGGCCACTGCCCTGGCAAAATTTACAAAATTAGGAAAACCCACCCACCACCAAAAAAAAATATTTATAGTATGTGTGATTCCTGTATAAACACTTTGGAATTCTCGTCGGTGTTACGAAGTTCGTGCAATGATGCTTGAATCCTCTTTGAGTTGATCAAAGGAGAGAGAGATCAGTGCTTCACTGGAGTTTGTCCGTGTTGCAATGAAGATCTCTCCCCGTATTAAACCAACCACAAACCACCTCAAACCCACTCTTCTTCTTTTTCTTGCCTTTCAACCCACTCTAATTCTATTTCTTGCCTTTCAACCCACTCTAATTCTATTTCTTGCCTTTCAACCCCCGGTAGGATAGTCTGGCGCTTTCTCTTCCAAACCTCTACACCTCACGGTAGAAGGGGAACGACTAAGTAAGTAAGCCTTTCAACCCACTCTAATTCTATTTCTTGCCTTTCAACCCACTCTAATTCTATTTCTTGCCTTTCAATCTACTGTTGCTCTATTTCTCTTCTCAACCACGCCCAATCCTGTTTCAAGCTTTTTCACTTAACCCTACTCGTATTCCATTTTTTAACTCTTCTTCCAACCACTCTTAAGATTACATTTCATCGCTCTTCCAACCCAGCTCTTATTTCATTTCTTCTATTTCCAACCCGGGGGACTCTTAAGTTCATTTCTTCTATTCCAACCCCTATTTTATTTTGTTTCTCTTTTGTCAACCTACATCGGTTACCCATTTTCTATCTTCCCGAAAATCCAAGTCTATCATTTCATTTCCTATTCTAAACCCACTCTAATTTCATTTAACTCATCAGCTATTCCCCACACTACCAACTTATTTCATTTCTTCTATACAGTAACCCACTCTTATTCATTTCTTCTAATTCCAACATCCGCCTCCTCTCATTTATTTCTTTCTTTCCACCTAACTCTTAACCCATTTCTTCATCCTCCAAAAACCACTCTTATTCATTTCTTCTATTCTAAACCACTACTAATTTCATTTCTTTCTATTCCAACTATTACCCACTCTTTAAAAAAATTGTCATTTCTTCTACTACCAACCCACTCTTCTGCCTTTACTCTCTTCCAACACAGTATTCTTTTTTTTTTTTTCTTCCAACCCAATTTCTTCTATTTTCTTGACTTTTCAAACCAGACTATAATTCTTTTTATTGCCTTTTCAACCCACTGGTATTCTATTGCTTTCTCTTCATAAATAATTCGTTTTCGTTCCGCCCAAATCTTGACTTCAGTTTTCTTACCCTTACCAACCCACTCATGCAGCTTTTATTATTTTTTTTCTTCTCTTCCAACCACACTTACTTTATTTTTTTTTTTTTTAACTTCAATTCCCACTAGGGTTACTATATTTTTTTTCTTTTCCAACCAAAAAAAAAATCTTTGTAAGGTTATATTTTTGAATTCTTCCAACCCACTCTTAATTTTATTTCTTCACTTCCAACCCACCTCTATTTATTTTTTCTTTTATATTTCCAACGCCACTTCCTCTTTTATATCTTCTCTTCCCACTCACCTCTTCTTCTGTTTCGTCTCTATAGAGTGCTCTAGAAAAAAAATTATTAACTGGTCATTGAAGCCCAGTGTTCAGTTTGGGAGGACCAGGATTGGAATCCTGAGGCAGCCAGAAGATCTCCCTTACGCCAGTGATGTAGCTTCAGAACCAGCTGCCACTCAATTGTCGATCGTAACTACCGGTAGATCACGAGTTGTGTTTAAGTCGATATCTATATGATGGAGGGGAGAGGACAATTTTGTAACTTTAAAGCTTAGGGAAAATTTATAGACTAAACCCTGTCTCCTTCCTGACATTTAAGTAAGCGGGAATCTCCAGGTTCTGAAAGCTAAAAAAGTTTGAGTCGGACCGTGTTCTTTGTGAAAAACCCAACATAGTCAGGCTTGCTAAACTTCACGTCATTCATGAACTCCAAAATGATAACAAACGTAATCTTTTCTTTGACGTGAAGTGAAGTGAAGTTAACATTTCGTATATTGTATTCATTAAAAATTAAAATATTTTTCACCGTTCTGTCGATGGAAATTAAGGAAAGCTGATTTGTTGGTTGTTTTTTTTTTTTTGTTTTTGGTCAGCCAGAGATAAAAGTTAAATTACATCTTTTCATTATTATTTATCCATCATGGGAGCTCCCGCAGCGCTGGTGTGAAATGGTTACCACACTGCACTGACGATCGGGTCATTTAGGTTCCGAGCCCTGGCGAGGAAATTTGAGATAGAGTGTCGTTTTCGACGGGACTTGGACTGGATATAATTCGAGCCCAGACGAAGACATTTGAAGCAGTGTCGTTCGTCGACCAGGGACTGGAATCACTCTGATTCGGCTCCTGAGCCGACCAGCTCTAATGGGTACCATCGAAAATCGGCGAGTATCTGCCTGATATGGCGAGAAGAACACCGTGTCATTGTACAGGGGAGTAAAAATAAGGAAGATGACTCACGTTAAAATCAGTCTTCAGGTTAGACATATTAACACGGAGGGCTCCCTGGATTACGCCTGGAGTTAATAACGGGCTTACGTTAAAAAAAAAATTAAAAAAAAAAAAAAAAAAAATTATTCATCATCACACACATTCCTTCGTGACAGTCCTGAGCAGATCACGTAGGTCACCACTATAGCTGGTCCCCTTGTTGAATCGTCTGCACCAAGCAATCACATGCCCTTTGCAGCTCTGTAGTTATCTGTAGTAATATATTCACAAGACGAGGTTGCCGGCCACAACGCACAACTTTCACATTAAAGTCGCTAGTGTGGTACCATGTGTGTGAGGTTTATTTCCAGTAGATGTTATTTATTTTTAGTCGAATTTACTTTCAGAGACCCCTCCAGTTTATTACAGCTGCTCTGAACGCATGGTCTCACCGATTTATGGGCAAGTCGACCTGCATCAGCCAAAGACAAGTTCAGACTCTCTGTGATGTCCTGGGTCCACCGTCGTCTAGGTCGACCCCTTCCCCTTTTTCCAGGGACCATGCCTTCCATCGCTGTCTTTCCAGACTATTTATGTCTTTTTATATTGACCGAAAAATTTCAGCTTCCTTATTGCGATGGTATTTAGGAAGCCTATTTTGGTCCTCTTCGTTAGTGTGTGTGCAGTACGTCTCTGTTGGTCTTTTTTTTTTCTGTCCAGGGGTATTCTAACATCTTCTGTAGCATTTCGTTTCGGAATGATGTAATCTTTTTGCAACTGTTTTATTTGAGTGTCCATGTCTTGCAGCAGTATGTTGCTACTGGAAATATATACATGCTTCTGTCTACAGGGAAACTACACTGAGGCAAAAAGTTTCGCAAATAGACAACACGTATACCTAATTCTAAAATACTCTAATTGACACCTGTTGATTTTTATCAAGCGTAGAATCTTTTGAGATCTCTTGTTGCGTTTCTAAAGTAGATTCATTGCAGCTCCTGTGTTGCCTAGCGCTGACCCCAGAAGGTCGGCATTTGAGTCTTTAAGAAACACACTAATGATTGTCGCAAGCAAAGAATGCTAAAGAAATAAATGTTGTATGTATTCTATTTTAGTGAACATATTAATAATAATAATAATAAAGAACATCTGAAGTTCAAAGATGTGTACAACAGAGACATGATGCCACTGGACATAAATCCAGCAACCTGGGAGGATGAAGCTGCCGATCTCACCAAGTGGCGATGCTCTCTACGGCGCCACTTCAGATTGAGCGAAAGGAAGCTCTCTTAGCAAGCAGAATCGAGGAGAAAACGTAGAAAGGAACACCGGAAAAATAAGCAGCTGAGGGCTGTCACCTCAGCGGCGCATTCCCATAGCCAGTTATGATTGAAGGGGCTATTATTAATAGTTTTATTATTATTATTAATCGCTATTCTTAAAATTTGATACCAGTAATCTAAAAAAATCTGTAAATATTATTAAGACTCGAAATTTCCTATAATTGTATACTCAAAAAACTAAATATTATTAATATTCGAAATCGCCTATAAGTGTATACTTAAAAATCTATAAATATTATTAAGACTCGAAATCTCCTATAACTATACTAAAATAAACTGCAAATATTATTAAGGCTCGAAATCTCCTATAATTGTATACTAAGATAAACTGCAAATATTATTAAGACTCGAAATCTCCTATAACTGTATACTTAAAAAGTGTAAATATTATTAAGACTCGAAACCTCCCATAATTGTATACTTAAAAAAACTCTAAATATTATTACGACTTGAAATCTCTTGTAACTGAATACTTAAAAAACGGTAAATACTATTACGACTGGAAATCTCTTCAAATGTTATACTAAAAAAATTAAAATGAAAAACTTACTCAGTGAATCTAATGAGAGACCTGCTGCGACAGCTTTTACGTGATTTTGTTGAAATTACGTGTAAAAGCTGATAAACGACAGTGAATATCTGTTGAAGCTACTAACCACCTTACCCTTCACAAAAACAGTGATAAGAATATCATAAATATACATACATCATTTAGAATTTAAATGATTATGCAATTAACCGATTAATATTTTACTAAAAACTAAGTACGGTGCAGTCTGGATAAGCGGAAGCCGCTTGTGATTTCACATCTAAAATACTTCGGCATATCCGAAAGTTCAGGCTGTAATCAGGGAGTTTTCTACCAGAGAAGGTACTTCTAATCTGGGACTTTAGCAATAATTGCTTTCGACTAACAAAAAGTCGCTTAAGAAAGTTCAAAGTATCCGGACGGCACTGTATATTATTTTCGATTACTTTCGACCCCGATGTTCTGGTACTTATAAATTGTAATTATTTAATACAATACTGTATGTTACAGCGGCAACAATTTTATGTTATGATTTGTACATTGTTGTTATTACTCTCAAATAAATAGAAAAAAAAAATTGTAATATTAACAAAAGACCGACATTCCTATCAGGCATTAAGACCAAGTTACGTGTTAAACAATAATTTGGTACTTAACACAGTTAGTTTCCAACTTACGTCAATATCGATTTACGACAGGGTCGTCCGAAAACAACACCCCCCAACCCCCCCCCCTTCCCCCTGTACGTAAGTCGAGGGACAGAACTGTACATGAAAGTCTGCCACACTTGGAGTTACCGCTGAATGGGTTAGCTGAGAGGAATCCCCCCCCCGCCCCCCACCCCACCCCCCCCCCCCCACCGCCCCCCCCCCCCCCCCCCCCCCCGCCACCACCCCCCCGCCCCCCCCTCCCCCCCGCCCCACCCCCCCCCCGGTTTGGAGAGACCACGATAATTAAGAACATTATTTGATACAGATTATTAATTCACAGTACCGGGTGGGGACAACATGTTGATAACATTATCAGGCAGTCCTTGTTCTAGAATGTCCATGGTACGAGAAGAAGAGATAGACCACAGGATATATGGAGAAGAGCTCTTGAGACAGAAGGGAAAAAGGATGAAGTAGACAAGGAAAGTCCTTGAGCCAATGGCGCGTAAAAGAAGAACTTGGGAAGTGTCTATAAAAGGCGTATGCTTTGCGGCGTAACTACCTCCGGGTAGCCAGGGCACGGCAGCACTACTAACAGGACCTCGGAAAGTTGTGGTTAGAAGAGATCCTCATCTTTTATATATATATGTTCTCTTAATTACATTTGTTCCTTTGCTAAACGTCACAGCATGTTTCTGGAGACAGGAACAAAATGAATAAAAGAAGACATAGGAATAGGTTATTGAGGCGGATGGCATTATAACAGGAGGATCTAGCATTAAATTTTGTAGATGGCTATGTTCCTTCGGGAGATGTGCGGTAATGATGATGTTTTATAATGATGAGGCATGATTTGTGATGATTTGGGGTGATTATATTGATGATTGATGATGTGATTGATGATGGTAGTAATGGGAGGGGATTTGTTTATTGTGGTTGATAATGAGATTTTTGTAGGGTTATAATGATGGTGGATGATTGTGATGATTTGATTATTTTTTTATGATGATGTTTATAGAGAAATTGTGATGCTGATGATTATTTGAGGAAAGATTGATGATGATGTGAGTGGAGGCTGATTTTGTGGATGGATGAATGGAATGGTTTATAATGATTGAGGAATGTAAAGGTAGGTATTATGGGTGGTAAGATGGATTAGATTTTAGATGATGTGATGTAATTTGTTTTTTAAGTGGGATTTTGAATGGGATAGATTGATAGATGAGTTGGAGTGAATGTTATTGTGGAGTTGGAATGATTTGTTTATGGAATGTGGGGGGAATGATTTTAAAGATTGATGAAATGGATGATGATATAAGGGAGATGGTTGGGTGAGGATGAATGAAATGAATGAAAATGATGATAGTAGTATTGGATGAGGTTTATATTGATGATGTAGAAATGGTATTGGAGGTTGATGAAGAATGTAATAAGATTTTTTAGGCAGTGGAAATTGTGATGTATGTAGTAAAAGTTATTATGTGTTTTATAAATTGTGATAGTATGATGTTTTGATGATTATGGAATGATTGGAATTTTATTGAATTTTGTTTTTAGATGATGTATTATTGTTTTTTATAAAGTACGGTTGTTCTGCAGGGATTTATATAAGATTTGGCGAATTGGATTACTAAAGTGTGTGTATGAGTATATTGTTTAAGGAGATTATATAACTTAAGATGTGTCAGAGATATTGTGGGGGAAGGAGATTTAATTACTGGGGAGGTGGGTATTAGAGGTAGAATAGAGAAAAATAATGAGAGATATAGTGAGAGTTGGACTGATAGAGGATTTTGTGTTTGATTGATTGATTTAATTAATAGGGTTTGTAGTACTATCTCCACTATGATGTCTTACAGTATTTTCTGGGTTGTTGTGATTTGGCAGTTATTATATTATGTTTTAGAGATGAATTTTAATCGAAGATATTGGGGTAGCCAAGAACTGGCAATAGGTAAGGAACCTTATTTTTTTGGAATTATCTGTCAGAAATTAGGAATTTATTGTATGATTATTAGGATAATTGTAGTATGAGAAATAATAGTAATAATGGAATTAATAACCTGACTATACTATCGGTATATTTAGTATTAAGGGATGAGTATGTGATAATTAAGCGCGTAGATGCTTTATAATTGTTAGAAGATTGGCACAGTATGATGATTCATGAGAGAATACGCTAATTAATTTTGCATCGAATTGCCATGTTATTGTCCAGATGGGGTTTTAGTTTTGTACATTTAATTTTGTCGAGGACGGCCAAAAGCCACCTGGCGGAGAATTGTTATGAATGAGTAAGAGATGCAAGGAGTTGAACAGAGAATGTAAGCATTTTTTAATTTATAGGTTGGCATACGATCGGCATGATTTTTTGTTAGATTTTCTAGATAAGGCAGGGGGAGTGATTTTTTTTGAGTTCGCTAAGCATAGTTTTTGCGTTGTGGTTTGTTTTAATGTGATGTTGTATTTTTGTTTGGAGTTTGGGTAAGCCACTAATGTCTAGGTTAGTTTTTGTGATTGGTTGTAGTTGGTTTTAAGTATTTTGTTTGGTTTCTTTATGAGTGCCTTAGAGTTTGTTACCTTTAATGATTGTGTCCTAATATTGCTTATAGTTTTAGTTAAAGAGAGGAATAGTAGTGTGTGTGGAGTAGAATTGAGGTGTTTGTAATAATTGATTTGCACCAGTGTTGTTTATATTTTAGTTTATGGGGTTTTTCAGTTAGTGTGTTTTTTTAAATTGGTTTTTATTTGAAGAAAGAAGTGTGCGAGAAGAGCGCCGGGAGCGATTTTTTAATGATAGTAGGTTTTTTTTGTGGTTTTTGTTTTGATATTTTGAATATTGAAATGAAAATAGATAATAAAATTTTGTTAAAAGTTATTATATTTTGGGTTTTTTTAGAATAAAAAAATTAATATGAAAGAGTAGTTGTTAACTATAATTGTGTAACAAAATGTTTTTTGTTTTATTTGTAGCAGTATTCAACGTAGATTTAACAGAAATTGATGTTTGTTAACAAATAGGGGTTTGTATTTAAATTAAGATAATAACAGTTAGTATAAATATTTTTTATATTATTTAAGATAGGATGAAATAATTTGAAATATAGATTTAACAGCATCACCAAATCAAAACAGTTTATATATTAACCAAGAGATTATATATTTAAAAAAACAAATAATTATATATATGTTTTGTAAAGGTTTTGAATGTAAGCAGGTATATAATATAGTTTTTGATAGTTGTCGATTGTTATAATTTATATAAAAAAAAATAAATTTAAATTATATGTTTATTTAGAATTGAAAAAAAAGATGTATGTTGTGTAGTTTAGTATAGTTTCAATCCAAAATAAAAAGTGTCAACTTTTTACGGCTTGTATTATAAAGCGCGAAAACCCAAACTTAAACGGGAAGGGTATGGCCCATCCGGTGGGTAATTTGATTTAGGAAATAGGAGTTTGCTGAATATTGCGACTGAAGAAGGTTAGACCCAATTATTTGTGTGAGACCACAGACTTTATGTTTGTTTTTTTGCTTCAAATTTAGCCCTCTTTTGTCGACTGCCACGTTAATCACTCTTTTCATGAGAGCTTCTTCAAACCAAGATAAAATTTTAACGTGGTTTGATTTATAATATGTTAAGTTAAATGATGGAGTTTAAATGCAAATAAATATGATGAAAATTGGTTTGAGCGCGAGGAATAGTATTGTGCATAGATGTTAGTGACGGAGTTGTAAGTAGAAGATCGGGATTATTTTTTTGAAGATTGATGGATGGGGGGGTTGTTGAAATTTTTTGGAGTGAGGTTGGTGTATTTTTGATGTTTTTACGCCCTGTGTAACCCCCCTGATGACGAATTTGATTTGTGATTATAATTCCCCGGATTGTTAAGTTTTTTGACTTTATGTAGTGTTTATGGTTGATTGATTGTAAAGATAATGGTTTGGAATGATGAAGATGTCGTGTTACGAATTGTGTAATATGTTTACGGTTTCTTCCGGTTGATAAGGGATTGTGTAAGGGGGAATTTGAAATGGTATACGATGATTTTAAGGTCTGCTGGATTCTAGATGATGTTTTGATTGATTTATTATTTTGTAGGTTTGACTGTTTAAGCGGGCCTTTTTTGAACCAGTTTCTGAAGAAATGACGGATTGAACACGGTAAAGATGGTGTAAGAGAATTTTTTTTATTTTAATTTGTATTTAGATGTTTTGGATTGTGGTGTGGAAGCTTTTATGTGATTGTCTATCTCTTATGCCATAGTTTTTTTTTGATTGAAACTGAAAGGTTGTATGAGTTAACTAGGACAATACGTGATGTATGTCGGCATTGTGTGAAAACCCCCACGTTAATGCCCCCCCCATTGACGTGCCCCCCCCCCCAAGATAATTTAAAAGGTGACAGTGTTCGAATGTCCGTTCCAGCATTGTGGGAACAGGTGTACTGTAATTAATATGAATTGGCTGGACGGTTTAAGTTTCGTTGTCGGTAATTATGATAGTGTTGAACCGATGTTCATTTCTTACATTGGTGTTGATGGTGGGTTTGATTGCAACTTTGTTTTAAGCATTTGGGTAATGACTGTCTATTTAGGGGTGATTCGTGGTCTCAGGTTAAAGATTGATAGTGACCATGTTTTCGTCTGGTGATTTTTATTGTATTTATATTTGTTTGGTAGATGAACAGATTTAAGTTTTGACGGCTTTAGACAGAGTTGAGAGTAGTTTATGAGGTGTTTTTTTTTGAAGTTGTTTTTTTTTATGAAGTTTCTATTTGTAGTTAGGATAGTTTGATTTTTTATTAATGATTGTATTTAGGTGTTATTGTGTTTAAATTGTATTGTTATTTTTTTGTATTTTTTTTTGAGGTGTTAACTGATTTAGTTAAGCCCACTGATAAAAGTTTCTCTCCTGGTGGGAGAGGGGGGGTAGGGGGGGGGGGGGGGGGTGGGGGGGGTTGGGGGGGGGTGGGGTAGTTGGGGGGGGGGGTGGGGGGGGGGGGGGGGGGGGGAATACGTCGCTTTTTAGGGGGGGGGGGGGGGGTGTACTAGACTGGGGGATCAGGTGGTAGGGGGTTTCTATAAATAGGGGGGGGGGGGGTAAAATTAAAAGTTAAAAGTGTATGTATAGGATAGAAGTTAAGTCACTAACAACAACAAAGACAGATAAAAAACAATTTAATGTTTTTTCCACCACACTTGACATCACTGTGTCACTGTTTCACATACATAAACCACACTCTTCAAGGGATCTTGCTTCGTATGAAGCGAGTGGGTCACTGATACCTTTTCAATAAAACAATTGTTATCCCACTTGATGTTCATGAATTAGAATATTGTGTCCTGATTTCAAAATACAAAGGGAAATCCGGAATCACCTGGGGTTCAATTTTATTTACAAGTTTATGGTACCCCAGAATTTTATCAATATGTATATTGTGAAGTGACTTATATTATTAAAAGTTAACCTATATCTGTGTTGTAGTAGTTGTGTAGTAGTAGGAATATGATGGGTTATATACCAGGTTTTGTTTTTGTTCAAGCTCTGTTTTGGTATTTGTCATCATGACTTCAATAGTTTGTCTTTATTGGAACATTAGTATTGGAGATGTTCTCAGTTCCTGATATTAAAACAGGAATTTACTTCCCCTCTTAAGTTTATGTTACAATGTTATTTTAAGATGGGGGTACATAATTTTGAGCTCAGCTGGCCACATCAGCTTATCTTGCGTGATGGCGGCAGGAAAAGACTCCTCTGCTCGATTTCTCCCCTGGGCTCTGGAGACACCTCACGATAGCTAAATGGACCAAGGAGTATGCTGTCCGACTCTGGATTCAGCAAAGCTCTGACCAGGTGCTGCTCAATACCATCAAGACCACGGTCCCTGAAAACAAGAAGGATGTACCTTCTACTTCATAACGAATTGATACTCTAGTTCTACACTGAGCACAATACATCACAAACATTGAGTTCAGAGCGTTAGGCCAACTGTCAGCTTCATCTGAAATACTTTATACCAGTATTTCCCTCCCTAATGGTTTCTTACGCCTTGCACCTTCCTAGCATTATTTCTTTCTAGTCAAATCCATCTAGGTGTCAGTGTACTGTTTGGGCCATTCCATGCCGTTTTACTTTCCTCCGACAACCTTCTGTTCAGGGCTGGAGCATTTATAGGCTTTACATCATGTTTGGACTTAATGAACTACACATATATATACCAGGCATAAATTTATAAACAAATTCACCTTCGAATTTTCATTAAAAGTTACGAATGTTTCAAGCCTACCACAATTATAGAACTATAACACAGGATTTACGTTGTACTAGCAATGAATTCTGGCAAACTTACTGGCACAAATTCCCATCTGCTTATGTTCCAGGCTTTTATTTAGCAAAAATATGAGCTGGCTTCAAATTACGCAGACTGTTGCTTTATCAAGCACTTATTTGAAACTAGTGGTCTCGAAACGCTAACGCTTCCTAAGTGATTATATCAGCGAGTGTCTGGCCAAATGGAAGCACGTTTCGACAAGTGTTTTGAAAAAGAATTTTTACCTTACCTACGTCTCCCCCTATACAACCAAAGCCTTAGTATTCCCCCCCCCCCCTAGTCCGACCATCGTGTTTAATCTTATATTTGTTTGCGCTCCAATCAATTTGGAGTTTATCTGGTAGGCTATTTCCGTACGTACGGTTTTTTTCAAACACGTTACTAGAAAAATTTTATGAGCAGAAATGATTTCATGCTGTCAGGCATCCCCACTATTTTATTTTGGTTATAACTTGTTAATTCCTAGACTATTTGCGTAACGTTTTACATATTCTTTGTCAGCAAGCCCTAAGGAACCCAAATATCCAAATTTAAAAGAGCTACGTGGCTGCGTTCAAAATATGTATTTTCTACCTCCTGTTTCGAAGATGTGCTGTATGGGTACTGTTATGTTTTCAACCGTAAACCCATCTAATGTTATCTTTTCTAATAAGAGTTTCTTCGTGATTTTAAAACCTAACTCTGGGAAGGTTAGTTGTTTTTATCACTGTCCGTCGAAAAAAGTTAGTTGCATGTGGCCTTACACGCGTGATAGTAGTAATTGTGTATCGCGTTACGCTTGTTGGGGGTGGCATTAATAGCGAGACGCGTGTTTAATTTTGCATGCGTTCGGCTTTCTGCCTCTCCCTTCTCTCTATCCTGCTTTGAGTCCATCTGTTCGTTCGTTTTGGTAACGTAATATAATTAATGTTAGGATTAATTTAGGTCATTACGCAGTCTGCCTCTCAATGTGTTTCCAAGAAATACAGCACACGTTTCATTGAAGAAAGCGGGTATTAATACAGTAGGCTTTTACTATCAACGTGAAAGCGTTACAATTTGCAGACGAAGCAGAAAACAAGGGGGATTTCGAGTACCTTCTTTGTGACAGCACTGTTATTTTACCATTGCTCTTTTCTTTATTAATTTTATTTGTTAGGCTTCATATTTACCTAATAATTTATATATGTGGATTAGAATATTCCACGACACCGCCCCTCTTAAAACAGACATTATATGTCAGTCCTTTATTCTATATACACATAGAGAAATTTATTATTATTTCTGGGGTTTACGGTGATTCTCATCACACGGATGGCGGCTTAAAAAATTCCGCACTCCCAAATTGGTTTTTTCCAATGAATATATTAAACTCAATGCTAAAATTATTATTGGGAGCCAAAAGTATAAGACCATCGGGAAGTAAACCTGGAGTTCTCATGCCCTAAGCCTGTGCTAGAGAAACGATAATAGGTTTGTGGTCTGTTTGTAACTTAAAATGCCCTTCCCTTACTAGATTAAAATATTGAATTTCTGTATCGGCCACCAATTTTTACTGCAAGACATTCTTTTTCGCTAGTTGAGTAGTTGATTTCAGCTTTATTCAACTTTCTGCTAGCATATGCCACTGGGCTTAATTCCCCATCCAATGCATCTGATTTCTGTAGTAAAGTTGCACCTAGCCAAATATTACTTGCATCCGTCCTTACTATGAATTCTTGACTTAAGTCAGGTAATTTCAAAATGGGTTTACTTGTGAGCTTTTCCTTCAATTCATGGTAAGTCATTTCACATTGTGGTGTCCATGTAATGCGATCTGGATGTCCTTTACGTGTCAATTCAGTTAACGGTGCACATATGGAATTAAAGTTTTTGATATACTTCTGGTAGAAACCACATAATGAGACAACAGATCTCACGTCCTTCTTGGTTTGTGGTCTCGGGGCTTTCTGTAGTTTCTCTAAATTCTTTGGGTCAGGGGTCATGTTTCCCTGATAAACTGTGTGTCCCAAAAATTCCAATTCTTTACATCCAACGCAACATTTGGTTGGTCGGGCTGTTAAATTTGCCTCCTAAGTCGATTAAACAGCATGTTCAGAGAGTCAATGTGTTCCTCAAATGTTTCTGTTGCTATAAGGATATCATCCATAAAATTTGTTATACAGGGATTATTCAGAGGATCCAATAATTTTCTCATCATTCTAGAGAAGACACTAGGCGCATTCTTCAATCCAAATGGCAATCTATTAAAACTCATAGTGTCCTTCTGAGGTACTAAAAGCTAGGTATGGTCTAACCTCAGGCTTTACTGGAATCTGATAGTATCCTTTACTCAGATCCACTTTTGAGAAATATTTAGCTTTATTTAGTCTGGCAAACAGCTGATTTGTATCCGGCAATGGATCCACCTGTCCTTCTGTAATAGCATTCAGTCTCCTGTAATCTATACAGAGTCTATGTTCTCCAGAGGGCTTCCTTAAGAGTACAACACCGGAACTATACGAAGATTCACTGTGTGAAATAATTCCTTCCTTCAATAGATAGTCTATCTCTTCCTTCAAAGCTTTCTCCTTAGCAAACGGAATCGAATATGGTTTCATACAGACAGGTGTGGGGTCTATCAGTTTCATATCATATTCCAATAGGTTTGTATGCCCTGGTCGGTCTGTTAACACCTCTGCATGATTATTTAGAACCTGTTGCACTCTCTCTTTCTGAGTTTTCGTTAAATGTGTACTGATTTTCACCTGTGCTGCTGTCTCACAGGGGTGTAATGGATATTCAAATGATGAAAGTGGTTCCTTTTTCATCTCCATGGCGATGGACAAGGTCAACAAGTGTGTCTCTTCCTGATGTTCTCTTTCCAAATATTTCTTCAGGAGATTCACATGATAGATTTTTTCTTTCCCCTTCTTATCTATCTTATAATTTGTTCTAGACACCTTCTCTAAAAACTGTATATGGACCCTGCCATCCAATTTGTAACTTATTCTGACTCCCGGGCAAAAGAAGCAGTACTTTCTCTCCCACAGCCAAATTTCTGTCTTTCGCCTTCCTGTTATAATTATAGGCAGCATGTTTCTTCCTGGCTTGTTTCAAATTTTCATTGGCAAGTTTCCAGCCAGTTTTTAAACGAGTGGTCAGCTCATTCACATATTGGTATGAAGATGTAATGTTTTCCTCTGCCTTTTCATCAGTCCACGTTCTTAACAAAGCTACATATGGACCTTTAATTGTGTGGACCTATTTGTCCATGCACCGGTATGGTCTCTTCCACTCGAAGCTTTATAGTGATGATTTTTCCTCCCAGAATTATCATTCACAAAACGACCGCTACCAATTTTTCTTTTGGGGCTTTCTCCCCACTTAAAATTCTTGATGAGAGATTTCCTCTCTACATCCTCTTCCTCCAGTTTGTTTAAGTCCGATTGAGGGATTTTCGGCTTATCCTGGGCCATTGTAAAACAGTTAAGTGAAGCTTGTCCGTGAAAAGGGGCTTCCCATTCCATTTGGTCCACTTTATCAAATCTATTTTTCTTTTTATTATCAGGCCTAATTTTGCCCCGTGGCGTGTCCAGGTCCTGATCAATGTTCCCACTTGTGGGTGTTCCCTCATGTGCTATGCTACACCTTTCTACAAAATTCTCAATGTCCCATCTTGCTTTGGGCCAATAATAATTGTGAGCCACCTTTTGAATGATGGTACCTATCTTCTCATGGTCCCCATCTGGTTTCACATGTAGGCTCCTTATTAAGTCTGCCCTATATCTTTTTGGAAGTACCAGCTGTCCCTGACCTTTGGATCTAGCTCCAGTCTTCCTATACATCAACTTGTTTTTCATGTAAAAATCTCCCTTGCCTGGAGTTGTATGACAAGTTGACAATTTTCTGAAACAAGGCTTGAGTGTTTTATCCCCAGCCTGTGCCTTCCTCATCTCTTCTGGAGTGGTATCCAACATAATATCCTCCTCCTGTCTTGAGGTCGACCTGACCTGAAGGGTTGCCATATACACAGGTTTCCTTCTGCAACGGTCAGTGTCATGATTGTCCATCTGACAATTCTTACACCACCTTTTTCCTTGGTTGAAAGATTTTCTTTCATCATATTTCCTTTCATCGAATTGTGGGAATTTATTTTTATTTTCATACCGTGGCCTATCAAATTGGTGCTTACCTTTGTTTTGATCCCTAGGATCAAATTTATTAAAGTTCTGTGGTGCCCTAAAGTTATCCACTTGTTTCTTTTTATTACCTGTTACCTCTGCTTGAGCTGCTTGATACCTTTCAGCAACATTTAGCAACTCACCCAGCCTCTCTGCACCTTGTTCCATGAGAAAACTTTCTCAGGTCTGGAGCCATGGACTCTCTTAATTGCTCTATAAGGACCATTTCCTTAAGATCTTGGGTTTTCCCCAGAGAAGTCCATTTCTCCAAGTATGTCTCTATTCGTGCAGAGAACTGGTGATAGGTTTCACCTGACAGTAGTTTAGCATTCCTAAATTTTTTCCTATAAAATTCTGCATTCTTTTCATATCTTAACAAAAGAGCCTGCTTTAGCATGTCATAATTTTCCTGATCACCTCTGCTCATTTTTGCAAAAACTTCATAAGCTGCCCCACGAAGTCCTGAGATAACTTTAAGCTCCACCTTTCTCTCTCTAACCCATACGTGGTAGCTAATAGTTCATACCTATTTAGGTAGCTCTCTATATCATCGTCTTTCTCAACAAAATGATCTAAATGAAAATTCATAGCTGAGGTTGAGGCTCCCTGACTAGCAGTGGCATCAGATGTAAAGGGACTGGCACCATTTTCAGGAGCATGGCCTGAAACTCAAACTCCCTTAGTCGTAACTCATGTTCCCTTTGTAATCTTTATCTTTCTCCTCCTTTTTCTGTTCCCTCTCTGCAGTCAATCTTCTTTCTCTGCAGCTAATTTCATTTCTCTTCTCTTTCTGCAGCTAATTTATTCTCGTTCTCTCTTCAGCAGCTAATTTAGTTCTCTTCTCTTTCTGCAGCCTAATTTTATTTCTCTTCTCTTCTTCAGCCTCTACTTCGTTTTTCCCTCTGCTGGTCCAATTTCTTATGCTTCACCTCAAATCTGCAACCTCTAGTCTCAGCCTCAGCCCTCAAAATTTGAAACTTCTTAATTTCCCTTTCAGCCTCTAACGTTTCTTTCGTCTTCCAAACCTCATTCTTTTTTTCTTATCGCCGTTCTATAAATTTGTCAACAATTCACGTAGTGACATAGGCAACCATAACTTTGCCCATATAATCCTAAGCTCTTTTGCACAGTCTTGAACACCTGCAGATCGAAATTTGGTCCAGGTCGCCAATTGTCTATCCAGGTTAAATTTTATTACAAATGTCTAAACCAACAATTTAATCTCTAAATATATATCTAATGGACAACACAGGCACCGTGAGCTCAACATTATTAAATTCCACCCAAGGATACCTTTTTATTCTTGTATTCCCTGAAGTGAATTACCCCCCATATTTTTACTAGGGTAAGATTCAAAATCCCAAGAGCGAGACCCCAATATATGTGGTGAAGTGGGATGTTATAAATATTTATAGGGGACTTAGTGTACTGACTGAGATCAGCTGTGAAGGTATATATATCTAATAAGAGTAATGTATTATAGATAACCTTACTTGCTGCCACATATATATAATATATCTCAGTCAGAATTATTCTGGAATAGTGTGATGACTACGTTGTATGTCTAGGGTATGAGTATGATGAAGTGTAAGTCATAACAACAACAGACAGATAAACAATTTAATTTATTCCACCACACTTGACAACACTGTGACACTCACATACATATAACACTCTAAAGGATATCTTAAAGGAGTCACTGATAACTTTTCAAATAACAATATGTATTCATTGCTGTCATGAATGAATATGTGTCCTGATTCAAATACAAAGGGAACCAGGAATCACAATCAATTTTAATTACAAGTTATATGTACAGAATTTATCAATATGAATATTGTAGTGACATATATTATTAAAAGTATCCTATGTGTGTCAGTTGTGTAGTAGTAATATGAGGTAATACTGGTTTTGTTTTGTTCTAGCTCTGTTGGTATTTGTCATCATGACTTCAATAGTTTGTCTTTATTGGAACTAGTATTGGAGATGTTCTCAGTTCCTGATATTAAAACAATTTACTTCCCCTCTTAAGTTTATGTTACAATGTTATTTTAAGATGGGGGTACATAATGTTGAGCTCAGCTGGCCACATCAGCTTATCTTGCGTGATGGCGGCAGGAAAAGACTCCTCTGCTCGATTTCTCCCCTGTGCTCTGGAGACACCTCACTGATAGCTAAATGGACCAAGGAGTATGCTGTCCGACTCTGGATTCAGCAAAGCTATGACCAGGTGCTGCTCAATACCATCAAGACCACGGTCCCTGAAAACAAGAAGGATGTACCTTCTACTTCATAACTAATTGATACTCTAGTTCTACACTGAGCACAATACATCACAAACATTGAGTTCAGAGCGTTAGGCCAACTGTCAGCTTCATCTGAAATACTTTATACCAGTATTAACCTCCTTAATGGTTACTACGCCTCTGCACTTCCAGCATTATTTCTGTCTAATCAATCATCTAGGTGTCAGTGTACTGTTTGGCCATTCCATGCCGTTTTACTTTCCTCCGACACCTTCTGTTCAGGCTGGAGCATTATAGGCTTTACATCATGTTTGCTACTGAACTACACATATATACAGGCATAAATTAACAATTCACATTCAATTTTCATTAAAAGATACTGAATGTTTCAAGCTTACCACAATTCATAGAATAAACACAGATACGTTGACTAGCAATGAATTCTGGCACAAATACTGGCACAAATTCCCATCTGCTTATGTTCCTGGCTTTTATTTAGCAAAAATATGAGCTGGCTTCAACGCACTGTTGCTTTATCAAGCTTATTTGAACTAGTGGTCTCGAACTAACGCTCCTAAGTGATTATATCAGCGAGTCTGGCCAATGGAGCCACGTTTCGACAAGTGTTTGAAAAAATTTTACCTCCCTACGTCTCCCCTAACAACCAAAGATAGTATTTATAGTCCGACCAATCGTGTTTAGTCTTATATTTGTTGCGCTCCAATCAATTTGGAGTTTACATGGTAGGCTATTTCCGTACGTAAGGTTTTTTTCAAACACGTTATAAAAAAATTTTATGAGCAGAAATGATTTCATGCTGTCAGGCATCCCCACTATTTTATTTTGGTTATAACTTGTTAATTCCTAGACTATTTGCGTAACGTTTTACATATTCTTTGTCAGCAAGCCCTAAGGAACCCAAATATACAAATTTAAAAGAGCTAAGTGGCTGCGTTCAAAATATGCAATTTCTTCTACCTCCTGTTTCGAAGATGTGCTGTCTGGGTACTGTAATGTTTTCAAACGTAAACCCATCTATTGTTATCTTTTCTAATAAGCGTTTTTCGTGATTTTAAAACCTAACTCTGGGAAGGTTAGTGTTTTTATCACTGTCCGTCCGAAAAAGTTAGTGCATGTGGCCTTACACGCGTGATAGTAGTAATTGTGTATCGCGTTACGCTTGTTGGGGTGGCATTAATAGCGAGACGCGTGTTTAATTTTGCATGCGTTCGGCTTTCTGCCTCTCCCCTCTCTCTATCCTTTAGTCCATCTGTTCGTTCGTTTTGGTAACGTAATATAATTAATGTTAGGATTAATTTAGGTCATTACGCATTGTGCCTCTCAATGTTTTTCTTAGAAATGCAATACCCGTTTTAATGTGTTGTGGAAACGCTTGTATTTATGCAGTGGCTTATATTTAACGTGGAAACGTTACAATTTGCAGACGAAGCATAAAACAAAGGGGGATTTCGAGTACAGTTATTGTGACAGCACTGTTATTTTACCATTGCTCTTTTCTTTATTAGAATTTATTTGTTAGGCTTTATATTTACCTGATAATTTATATATGTGGATTAGAATATTTCACGACAATGATGATGATGGGGGGATGGCGATGTTAATGATGGGTTATGGATTCTAGATGATAGACGATTATAGAATAAAGTCAGTTTTCTGATTTTTGCTTCTATTCAGGTATAATATATATCCAGGACTGTGAACTTCAACCTCTGCTTCCAGTATACTTGATTGTTGACTTCGGTGTGGGCCTGTTGTTTTTCATTTTCGTCCTAGCCTTCGTGTTTATAGTGAACAAACAGGACTCACCCGCTACTGATGGCTGTGGTGCCATAGTGTGTCTGCTGTTTTCATTGATTCCACTTTTCTTAGTTGCCTGGTTGATTGTTGGTGAGTCAAATTTTTTTGTATTGTAATTTTTTTTTTAAACCACTTTTATTTATCTCTACATGAGATTTATAAATTTTACACCTTTTAAAATTCCGACTCTCAAAATATCTATGTTCTAACTCATCGTAGAGAGCAGAAACGTTGCACGGAGCACACTTTCATTGTACATGTAGTATTAACCGGCATAATTGAACCAAACACAACAAAACCAAAGTTGTAAGATTTTTTTCATAATATGTTACTATGACATATAACTTTGTATACTACGAGTATTATTTTCTGGCTGATGTCTCGGCATACCAGACAGACATCCACGACACAACTGACAGACACCCTCGACCCACCAGACACCCACGACACACCAGACACCCTCAACACACCAGACACCTACGACACACCAGACAGACACCCACGACACACCAGACAGACACCCACGACTGTCACGGATTGCCTCCCCTGCTTTGCGAACAATGTTGCATTTGGCTGAGCAATTGTTAACGCATTATATCTGGTCCGTCGTCTTTCGTGAAGGGTTTAAGCAATGGTTCAAGCCCCCAGTTGGTGTAATCCAACGAAATTCCTCTTATGAGTAATAGCTCTGTTTAGAGGTAAATGTATGTATGTATATATATATATATATATATATATATTATATATATATATATATATATATATATATATATATATATATATATATATATATATATATATATATATATATATATATATATATATATATATATATGATTATATATATATATATATACAGTCATGCGCCGCATAACGTCCGTTCGGACAACGTCCGACCGCATATACGTCCTTGGTCCCAAAAGGTTATAATAGAGTTCAGAAATCCCGATCGGAGAACAGGACGAAGAGGATGTAACCGGACGTAGCGAAAGCAACAGCTTCCCGCACGCAACACGTGTATCTCATGTCTCTTGTATACAGTACAAAGCGATTGCGATGCCAGGCGTATAATGGTACAGTACATTTATAAACTATAATACAGTACATATGTCTTGATAGTCATAATAAACGCCAATGTTACTGGCCTATGTATGTACTATACTGTACTTACTATCGTTATTTTAATGTGAACTTTCGAAAATACATTACGGTATGTGCACAGTATCTTGGCTATTTAGTCAATACAGGTACACTACAGTATCCCATATAACTTTGCTAAGTATAAAGTATGGTGTTCGCATAACGTCTAAATCGCATAACGTCCTATTTCACAGAACGTATCGTGGACGTTAAGCGGCGCATATATATATATATATATATATATATATATATATATATATATATATATATATATATATATATATATATATATATATATATATATATATATATATATATATATATATAAAAGAATCTGGCTCATACGTTTGCTTTCATACTTCTAATGACTGAATAAACAATTATTTGTTTAGTTTAAAATAACATACAACAAATTTAATAGTCAATTAGTTTAACAAGTTAAAATAAGTATTAAATGGGGGTAAAAGGTAAATTAAATTTTTCATCACAGAGGTTGGATCCGTGTTTTGCTGTTGCCTGTGACAAAAAAAAAGTTAACTCCAGATGAGTCCTGCAGCTGTGGTTCATGAATTAGGTTAAGGGAGATGCTTTTCTCATAATAGCGGAGTGAATACCACAAATCGTCTGATGGCTTGTAACCACAACTTTAGACAAATAGAAAGAAACAAATGCCTGCTATGTACATTTGTTCGCCACAAACTAACAGGCCCATTGTCATGCGCTCTACCAATCATTGTTAACCTCTCAGAGGAATTAAATTCCGGAGCACACAGTGTAACTCATGGAATATGATGAAAATTCACCAATATCCTTCTGGGTGTTAACTAAGATATTGCGTCTGGAGTGCATGAATAAGGATTTACCTGAATTACAATTGTAAAATGTACATAAATCTCACAAGATAATATGTTACACCTTAGGCACATGTGATGTAATCATCACTCATTACTCATCACTACTCCCGTCGCAGTCTGGGGTCACTCTGCTGTCGGGTTTCCCGCACGACTAGTTAGAAACAATCACCAGCTCTTGCAGAAGTGGTACATGCATATACTATTTTCACATGATGAGGTTGCCAGCCTTGTATATAACCACTTAGCAAGAAACCTGTAGAATTTACATTAGTAAATAAATTGTTTACACTCACCCCAACATTTTGGGAATACACAATCTCCTTGCACAGATTTAGACTGGAACAGCTCTGTATTAGAAGCTTCGAAATCACTTTGGTCTGGAAATTAGAGTTAATTTCTTTAACGGCGGGCGTTTATCGAAATCCTGGCTTGCGAAAACGTTTGTTTAATTCCTCAATGACTGGGTCTGGGAAATTAGAGTTAATTCCTTTGACGGTGGATGTTCTGTGAAATCACCTGGGCCTGGGAAAACTTTTGTTAAATTCATCTATGATTTGTGATCAAATTCATAGGATTCCAGTCTTGTTAATTAAAGTCCTGGCCCCTTTACGTTTTCAGTCTTGTATTAAAAATGCATGTTTACTTGTGAATTCCAAAGTTGCCCAATAACTCGATTTGTTACTTATAGTTGTGGAATTTATAAGTCCAATGTCTCCTTTTTCTATCTGGCTTTTAGGAGTCTTGTGCGCTCTGTGTGATCTGTGTCTGTGTTTTCATCACACTTTATTCTCAGTGCAAATCACAGATTGCACTTCCGACTAGTGTGCAAATAAAATACATTGTATATTTCAGCTCCTCAAAATGAACCAATCCAATCGAATCTCTTTCAGCACTACGTGGGTAGGGGCGTTTTCAAATTCGATAAAATACCCTCTCGTGTTTCAAAATATTAAATTTAATATCCACGCGTGACCTCTTACGGTGATGGCATATCGTTGCGTCAGACTTCCTCCGGCATCTAGTGCACAACTCATAAACACTATCTGTGAACTCATTTGATGTCCAGAGGCTACCTGTCGCCAACATTGTCTCTCCAGACAGATTATCGTGATAATCACACACAAGGATGGTCCCGTGAAACGATAAACGCATCTACCACCTGTTTAATCTGCCCAACTCAGACGGCTATCTCAGACAGACAATATCGGCTTCTATAGATGTTGATCGGGCAAGACCGTCTTTTCGTGATAAGAATCTCGCTCGCTGACCGGTGATAATGACTGGGTATTGTTACGATAATACTCCAGTTCACCCGGCGGAACGTCAATAAGTCTGAGGAGTGGTAAACAAGATAAAGACAATCCCATAGCAAATACTTCAGTAGGGGAGTGGAGTGTTAGAGACTTTCCCCTACTAGATTCAGCATAGAGGGTAAAATAATGAATGAAAGGGCATAAAACATGCCAAATAATAGCGATGAGTGAGAGGAAGAGAAAATGAAGAAAAAAAATGATACTGCCGTAGTGGACGTGAGATCGCACAACTGTATCGTCACAAGGACACACCAGACAGACACCCACAACACACCAGACAGACACCCACGACCATGGCACACTGTTTGCAGAGGGCATTGCTATGGAACTAACTTTAATCTTCTTTTTAAAACTTTTTATTACGTTAGTATACTGATACCAGATGGCCTTCTGTTGTTAGACGCTGTATAGAGTTTCCTATCATATATGATACACTATGATATTTTCATTCTTTTCAGGTACCGTTTGGGTCATGAACTTAAGGGAGGAAATATACTCACCGGAACATTGTCTGAACTCTGCAACAGCATCACCATTCGAAATAACTCCAAGAGGGAATTTCACTACCAACGAGGACAATCGAAGCACAATTTCTTTCATAACAGGCTCAAACTTGTCTTCTAATTCGACTACTCAACGGGCATTACGTACCCTACCTGGAGACACAGCCAAATGTTTGACGTGTCACGAAATATTGGTGAATTTTACCTTCGGTGTTGTCATCTCACAGTGGGTGGTTTTTGGAATAGGCGTGTTAGGGGGACTATTTGCTGTTTTATATTTTGCCGGCATTCTTTGGTTATGCGCCCGTGTTGGTGGCTGAGTAACAGGCAAAGATGTGAGTCGCCTAATGAACAGTGAAATGGAAGAACATCTTCGGCAGTGTTTACCTTCATATACAGACACTTTCAGTTTTAGCAGCAAGGGTAAACATGTTATTTCTGACTTTATGACACGGAATTTACTCAGGTCTACAGTATTTAGCATCTCGTGTAGTCCCCAGGAGAATAAAAGACAGGTGTAAAGGTGATGATAAGACATGGAATAACGTTGAGCTGATGGCGTGAGACAAGATGACTTGACATATGTGCGTTGAAGGTTTGTACTCCTTAGGGAGTTCAAAGGTCATTACTGAGGGAATTTGAGGAGAAAAGGAAAGAAAAAGATTACTACTCCATCGATTGATATAGGGGTTGTTTATGGGACTGCCAACTTCGTGGTGTAATAATTGCCTAACTCTTAAAGGTCGAGATGGTTACACCCTGGCATTTTCTATGGCCTTGAGTTTTCTCTTAATCTTCTTTGGTCCTTGGTCGCTAACTGGCAAAGCAATCAGTGACCATCGTGCCTGATGGCGTCTTGTAGGACAGCAACAAACTGCCTCCACTTTGCTCGGTCGACAGCCATCCTGTGGTGTGCAAGCACTGGTTCATGCTTAGTATCTCCACTTCCACAGTTCTCCGCCAAGTGGCTTTTGATAGTCCTTGCTTTCACTTTCCTTCTGGAGCCTTGAGTTTTAATATAGTTTTAAAGGTTAAGGGTCGGCTCTGTCCAAGTTTTAAATAGGTATGGTTATGTTATAGTAGGGTATAAAAGAAATAAATAAAATATACACGTAAAGGTATGATTATGTCAATACACACCTAGCCTCTGCCCGGTACCGTTCTCAATTTTCTATCAATTTTCTATCACAGTATTAAGGTCTTTGTCTTATGTAAACTGACCTATACTGTTAAATTGCGTCTATAATTAGTCTGGATCGTTCCTAAGGTATATCCAGAGTTACGTGGAGAAATCGTGCTAATGAGCACTATCCACGAAGCACTATTGTTTGTGGTGCCTAGTTGGCAGGGAGGATAGTCATGATTTGCTCCAGTAGCGAGGTGCTGTTGTCGTTCCGAAGGTCCTGGGTTCAAGTCTCAGTAAGCATATCACTTCTGCTGTTTTTCTGTTGTCTACTTCTTAATTTCTCACGAGTGCCTGAAACATATCTGTATGTGTATTATTTATTTATTTACTGTTTACAGGCCTCGGGTTTCCTCTTTTAACTTATTTCAGTGTAAAAGACTTGGAATAAGAATTAATAAAGTACAAAATTGGGACAGCTTGGAACAACAAACAAAAGTTAAATTAATTAATTTAAAAATAATAAAACAATATAGAAAAATGGCTGGCTGCGAAATCCAAATCGGCAAGTCAAGAAGTATAATGGCCCAGTTCACATTATCTTGCATTGGTGTTGGGTGGGTAGCCGTTTACGCTGAATGTTATATATGTAAAAATGAACAAAAACTTTTGTTTGTGAATATTTATAACAATGTAGCCTGTAAGTTTCATAAGGCTGTGAATGATTTATTGTAATCCGAATGATGTAATCAATCTGTGATTAGTTAATTCGACTTTACAAGAATGAGCGATAAACAAGTGAGGAAGATATTATATCGTCCCGGTCTTTCTTCTGACAACAGGGTCTCTTAATCTTTGGTCCACGGACGGGCAGCTTTGAAAAGGTTGTAAGTGATCTTAGGTTTAAAATGTAAGCTGAATTAATACTTAATTTTTAATATATATGATTTTTTAAATATATTTAAATTTATTCGGGGAATTATCGTAGATCGTTGTATATTCAGTAGTATATATATATTTTTTTAACTGATTGTTTTTAATATTTCAGTATGACTATATATAAACTTAATGATTTTTCATTGTAATAAAACGTATTATTTTTATGCAAACTTGTAAATTATGCATTTATATACCGTTTTTTTTTTTTTTTTTTTTTTTTGTAAGAACGAGGTCAGAAGTCGTCACCGGACAATCAAAGGGGTCCGTGGAACGTAAAAGGATAATCTGCATCTCTGTTATCCTGCAGCTTCCAGGACAAGGACTGTCATGTAATGCTTTCAAGAGGTTTCCATAGCGTCCTATCTTCTACTCATTTATTGTTCTATTGGTTCTATTCATATCAGTTCCCCACTGTCGCACCATGTCGCACCTTGTCAATCTTTCTATTCTCCGCAAACATCCCTTTGAAAGTCGGCAACGTCTTGGTTGCTGATTTTGTTTAACTTCATCATTTTTTTATGCTCCTTAATTTCCTGGAGAGGCGCTATCAAAACGGGTGTAGCAGTCAGCGAGGTCAACCGTGTGAGGGTAGCCCAGGAAAAAAAACGCGCAGCCTGAAAGTCAAGCTTGGATGTGCAGCCAGTATTTTGTCTTCGGGCCTTGTATGTCGGTCATGCAAAAGAACTTTTCTTGCCCGCATGGTCTATATCAGCCATATGCGCACTCACTTAACCTTATAGAACGAACTGCATTACCAGAGATGTCGATGGTCCTCATCGAATACGATGGACAAATCAATAATTGCTGAAGCAATCTGTTTTACGTGATGACTTTGCCAGCCTCATGCACCACCTTATATTAGTGGCCTTGTACGACATGCCTGAAGGAGCAGGATTCCTATAATTTTTTTTTTGTATCATCAGAGGCCCCCGCGGAAGCTATACGGAGCGTTGTTTATGTTGTTGTCCGTGTTTCAGAGCCATACAATATCAGCAAGATAGAGGTTGGTAAGAAAACGAAGATGGCTGAATACCACTCCACCTATGTCCCAGTCTTGACGTATGGATGCGAGTCATGGGCAATGACTACAACCCACAAAAGCCAGATCCAAACCTCAGAAATGAGGTATCTGAGGAAGGTGTTTGAAGTAACAAGAAGAGACATGATTCGCAACCAGACGATACGTCAAGGCTTAAAATCCCACCCCCTGCAGACCCAAGTAGAACAGTCCCAACTAAGATGGTTTGGCCATGTCTGCAGAATGGGAGAAGATCGGCTACCACGACAAGCATGGGAAACAAAGAGCCAGGGATCCAGACCCCCAGGACGACCCAGAGTCCGCTGGAAGGACAACATTAGACAATCTTTGAAGGACCGAGGACTAGAATGGAACCAGGCCAGGAGGAAGACAGCCGATAGGATAGTCTGGCGCTCTCTCTTCCAAACCTCTACACCTCACGGTAGAAGGGGAACGACTAAGTAAGTACAATATGACAGTTTGTAAGCCTTTACTGTAGCTATATTTATTGGAATGTGAAACTGATGACAATAACTAGACACTAGTGCCAGTGGAACAAGAGTTGAGAAGAAGACGCTGGTGATGGATAGGACTCACATTGAGGAAACCTGTTGATAGCATTACAAGGTAGTCCTTGTTCTTGAATCCCAGGGTACGATTGGTAAAGGAAGTCCAAGGAACACATGGACAAGAGAACTAAGACAGACATTAAGGGGATGTAGTAGAGATGGAAAGACCTTGAGGTGATAGCACAAGACAGGAAGACCTGACACAAGTTTGTTGAAGGCCTATGCTCCTTGAGGAGTTGACAGATAGAAGGAAGAAAGGATGGAAGAAAATAAAGGAAAGAAAGAAGGAAGGAAGGGTATTTGTTTGACAAATGTTTTTATAATTGATGTTTTTAGCGCGTGGTTTTTTTTTCACATATCACTGTTTACTGATGCATTTTTATTATTGTTTTGTAAGTGTGATGGGGCCGGGAAGACACCCCTGAGGCCCCACCCCCACTTCAGTTCAAGGCATGTTTGTCGCCCATATATTTTCGGTCGGCCCACGTGACTGTCAGCTCAAGTGATGGCGCGAGCCTGGGTTGTGAAAAATCTGAAGTAGAAGATATGTAATAAGGCCGTAATAATCCATTGAAATTAAGTTGTGGTGTAGAATTGTGTTATTTGATAATAGCGGTAGGTTTTATTTGTGTTTTCGCTATTCCTAAAGCGATAATCGCGTGTGATATTTAAGTAGCCAAGATTAATACGCCCAGCGCGCAGTAGTTGAGTGATTAGCCTAGTGCCTATAAAAAGAGATAGCGAATCAGCAGCGGGCCTTCTTAAAGTATCAGTCCAGACAAGAGAGGACGAAACGAGGCGCGCTGTGTACCCACACAGAAGAACACAAAGACATGACACATTAGCATCGGGCACTGTTGGGTGTTTTGTTTTGTTTAGTTTTGTTTTGTTATGTTCGCTAGTCTATTTGTTTAATGTTTGCTTTGTCACTGAATGGGTTGTAAAAATAAATATAACCCCTGCCTCTAGAAACAAGAGATTTATTGTTGATTAGGGTCGGTTGCGAGTGTGAAAAGAGAGTGATCACACATCACAATATAATCATCATCATCATCTCGCCCATCCTATCACAATTGGCGTCGTCGGCAGGATAAGGCAGACAGTGACACTGAGCAAACAGCAAACGAACAAATATTGTAAACACCCAGCAGTGCATTCCTGCAGCAAGATGGCTAATGCGCATATGAAGATATTGTACGTGAAGGAGCCGGAGATAAGGTTGTTTAGTGGAGAGGGGAGTCCCACTTGGCAAGAGTTTGTGGGAGGTGTGGAAGCCGCGTGGAAGGTGGCGCCTTTTTGTGCAGAAGACAAGTTAGACATGATATGGAACAACGTTACACCATGGGTATCTAGAGAATTACGGATACATGGTGGAGCCAAGGCCAGCCCTGAGAAGTTACTGGAAATTGTCAAAAAAGCCTACAGCGAGCAACCACCAGTCAGTGAGATGACCAGAAATTCCCCTTGGGAATATGCTGTTTATGGTGAAAGTAAAAAGCCTGAGACACTGGTCCAGATAGCAAGTGCAGAAGTTCAGAAGGAGAAGGAGGCACTTAGAGCAGAATTATCCCTCCTAAAGTCCCAGATAGCACAGATGTCACAGACCAGTTCGCCAGCACAAGAGGAGGTGCAGAGAGAGAAAGAACCAGGCCAACCGCGAAAACAGCCAAAGCACGACGCGGAGGTGCATGTTCTGGTATGTGAGAGTCAAGCTGTTGTTAACGAAAGCAGTAAGCTGACAGTACCGACCAGTGCAGCTGCACCGACAAGGCGAAAAGGAGTTTGCAAGTGGTATAGTGTCCACAGGGGATGGGGGTTCATCACGCCAGATGATGGAGGTATTGATGTATTCGTACATCAGACCAAGATCTACAGAAAGGGATTCCGGAGTCTGGCGAAGAATGAACGAGTAGAATTTGACAGCAAACCATCGGTCCAGGGCATGGAAGCAGTCATTGTATGCGGCATTGGCGGTCAAGAGTGTAAGGGCAGCAGGAAGCGACCCATGGCACAGAGGAAGCCCAGAAAGATAAGATGCTACAATTGTGGAGACTTGTCAGACCACATGGCAGCCAAGTGCCCTCAAGGCCCGCTTCCGAAGAGATGTTTTCGATGCAAGTCAACTGAACATTTGATAGCCGCCTGTCCCTCAAAGAGCTCTTTCCCAAGACGTGCTACCACAACCAGGTTTCCTTCCGGGTGCAAGCCAAGAGATGACCGTGACAACTGTCACCCTAAGGGCGCCGAGAAGATTGGTAGTCGGTTAGGGGAGGAAACTCGTCTTAAGCAGAGAGGAGGGAGTGCAAGTCAAGGCTCAGAGGAGGAGACACGTCAAAAGCAGATAGTGGGAAATGTTGGCCACCGTCCACGCAAAACGAGTGTCAAGCACGTCAGGAGCAATCCCCCTACAGATTCGACAGCTACAAGCACTGACAGGCAGACGTCACGGGCAGGCAGCGATGCGGCACAGGTGTGCGAGTCTTCTAGACCACAGCAACTGCCAGCCCGACAACGTACAACTGGGGACATAACGACCAAGAGGGTCCCCAGCCGAGTTGTACCGAATACAGAATCTGAGCCCAAAACATCGCCGCTGAGAAATAATCAAGCGCAGCACCAACGATCCGAGAGATTTCGACTGAAGCGCCAGAGGTAGTGATGAGGTAGTGATGTTGTCAGGACGACAACAAAATCAGGAGGGAGATATGTGATGGGGCCGGGAAGACTCCCCTGAGGCCCCACCCCCACTTCAGTTCAAGGCATGTTTGTCGCCCATATATTTTCGGTCGACCCACGTGACTGTCAGCTCACGTGATGGCGCGAGCCTGGGTTGTGAAAAATCTGAAGTAGAAGATATGTAATAAGGCCGTAATAATCCATTGAAATTAAGTTGTGGTGTAGAATTGTGTTATTTGATAATAGCGGTAGGTTTTATTTGTGTTTTCGCTATTCCTAAAGCGATAATCGCGTGTGATATTTAAGTAGCCAAGATTAATACGCCCAGCGCGCAGTAGTTGAGTGATTAGCCTAGTGCCTATAAAAAGAGATAGCGAACCAGCAGCGGGCCTTCTTAAAGTATCAGTCCAGACAAGAGAGGACGAAACGAGGCGCGCTGTGTACCCACACAGAAGAACACAAAGACATGGACACATTAGCATCGGGCACTGTTGGGTGTTTTGTTTTGTTTAGTTTTGTTTTGTTATGTTCGCTAGTTTATTTGTTTAATGTTTGCTTTGTCACTGAATGGGTTGTAAAAATAAATATAACCCCTGCCTCTAGAATCAAGAGATTTATTGTTTCGATTAGGGTCGGTTGCGAGTGTGAAAAGAGAGTGATCACACATCACAATATAATCATCATCATCATCTCGCCCACCCTATCACATAAGTATGAAAACAAGACTGGGGTTAGCTGTTTAGCCATGCAATGCGATTACGCTGTATAAAATTATGGTTGTGTAAATTTTACGTATCTGTGTTTTGTTAATCTGTGGGGTGTGTGTGAGGATTTGTTTGTAATGATGATGTTGTTGTTGTTATCTGTTATTGTTGTTCTTTATTAACTAGGGCGCTGATCTTGTCGCTCTATCGTTGCCGAGCCAAGTTGAAGAATCTGTGGTATTATCTACACTGTAGATCAAGGCTTTTCCGGTGGCTTTTCCGGTGGCTTTTCCGGTGGCTTTTCTGCCATTCCTTAACTTATTTAATTAGAGTCGTGAGCTCCAGTTCCGTTCTGGGCTTGAGTATGAACATTTTATCCCGGCCTGGCGTCCATTTAAGAATCCTCCACGTCTGGTTTCAAGCTAGAAGCCCAGAAGAGGGGAAGGGAAGAATCCTCACGTCTGGTTTCAAGCTAGAAGCCCAGAAGAGGGAAGGGAAGAATCCTCACGTCTGGTTTCAAGCTAGAAGCCCAGAAGAGTGAAGGGAAGAATCCTTACGTCTGGTTTCAAGCTAGAAGCCCAGAAGAGGGAAGGGAAGAATCCTCACGTCTGGTTTCAAGCTAGAAGCCCAGAAGAGGGAAGGGAAGAATCCTCACGTCTGGTTTCAAGCTAGAAGCCCAGAAGAGGGAAGGGTAAGAATGCTAGAAGCCCAGAAGAGGGAAGGGAAGAATCCTCACGTCTGGTTTCAAGCTAGAAGCCCGGAAGAGGGAAGGGAAGAATCCTTACGTCTGGTTTCAAGCTAGAAGCCCAGAAGAGGGAAGGGAAATCCTCACGTCTGGTTTCAAGCTAGAAGCCCAGAAGAGTGAAGGGAAGAATCCTTACGTCTGGTTTCAAGCTAGAAGCCCAGAAGAGGGAAGGGAAGAATCCTCACGTCTGGTTTCAAGCTAGAAGCCCGGAAGAGGGAAGGGAAGAATCCTCACGTCTGGTTTCAAGCTAGAAGCCTAGAAGAGGGAAGGGAGGTGGCATACAGTGCATACGCCGTCATCCATGGGAGCTCTCCAAATATCAGTCAATACCCTTTAGCTCCCCAAGGAGCATTGGCCTTCAACAAACACATGCCAAGTCTTCCTGTTCTGTGCCATCCGCTCAAGTTCTTTCCATGTTTTCCTCATCATTTTCACCTCTGTATCCAGTTCTCTTCTCCATGTGTTTTTTGGTCTACCTCTGCCTCTCTTTCTCTGTGGATTCCAGAACAAGGGCTGCCTTGTAATGCTATCAACAGGTTTCCTCAATGTGTGTCCTATCCATCGCCATCATCTTCTTCTCAACTCTTGTTCCACTGGAACTTGTCTGGCTCTTGTCATCAATTCCACATTTGTGACTTTGTCATACCATTTCAATCCTCCAAATATGCAGCGCTAAAATTATGTGTTCTGGGCTCTACAAAGGAATCGTTACGTCCTACTCAGAGCCACATCCCATGCTACCTTCGCCTGCCACCTATTCATTGTAAGATCCTCCTGCTCGCCGCCAACCAGGTAAAAGCCGGAGTTTAACCTGGAAGTCTGGATCGCTGGCTCTTAGTTTCCCATACTTGTCGTGATAGCCGGTCTTAATACAGAAGAAATGCTGGGACTAAACATCAGTAGAAGATCGGTAATTAAGTCTGGGGCTCAAACTGATTTCCCCCCAAGCCAAGTGTGCGATGCGTGTTTCACCACAGGTGTGATCGTGGTATTGGGCCACGTTGGTGTGGCTAGTCGATCCCTGATGGGTGGGCCAGACAACTCGAAGTTTGTCTGTTTCCAGTGTGCACCAAAAGGAGGGGCTTCAGAGAAGGTTAGAGATCTATCCATGGAATGGAAGCAAGAGCAGCGCGAATAGCTTGGCATCCCTTGTAATGATTAAAAATGTCTTTAGTCGTTATGTAAGTATAGCGGAAGGTTTTATATGTGTGAGATGATAGTGCTAGAGTAGAAATAGTATTCTCTCCAGAATGAGTGAGGTCCCAGTGACAGAGAAGCACACTGGTATCACTCGATAGTCACGGCTGTGAAAGTATCTGGACTGAAAATATTCAGAGAACAGTCAGACCTTACTGCGCCACCTCCGCTATGTGACCACCTGTGATGTTAATAACAATTTAACCAAACTCAATATCAACTATATTGAATGAATAAAGCTGGTGAATACAATTTATATATCCTCTTTATTTACATCTATCTAAGTGTGATGATTGGGTGTGACTGTTGATGCGACAGTAAGAAGCCCACATGTGTATGTGTGGGGAGAGGTGGTTGTGTGTGAATGAGAGGTTATACTCATATAATGCTGATGCAGTGTCACGAAAGGTTTGTGATGTTATACAATGAAAGATATCCTGGACAAAAAGATGTATCAGATGATACCAGGATAGTGCCAGGTAAGAGTCTGGTCTTACAAGTAATACCCCCTTTTCTGAAAAGAAATAGGGTGTATTGACATCAAAGGTTAGAATCAGCTGTACAAATCTCAGGTTGTGGGAAAGATATGTCCTGAAGATCTATTTGCTCCTTTCGTAGATTCACCTTTGGTAATATGTGTTGTTATGTTGACAAGTTTATCTAGGGGTATTTAATTATCTGTTAATCTAACAAACTAAATATACATCCAACAGAACTTGAACTTAATGCTAGTTAATCTCAACAAGTCTGAAGGTACATATTTACAATTTAATAATCATAAACCCGTTCTCTTTTCGGTTATGCTAATTCAAAAGATATTTACATTATATAAAATCAATAAATATAGAAACTTCAATTATCAAAACACAATCTATTACTAAAGTCTCTGTTATCTTCTATACTGCAGAATAATTTTTATATTTCACTACAATGTCACTGTTGCTGACTGTGTAGATAGGATGTCTTAAAATGCATCATAAGCTGAACTGTTATATAGATATTTTTATGTTTCTTTTATGGTGATATATATTTTATTTGAATACACTGTTCAGTGGCTATAAAAGGCCACTTAACTGAATATCCAGAAAAAATCCACACTCGTCTGCCGTGGTCGAACAACTCGGTGACTTGTCAGGCAGAAGGACAGTGTTGGCTAGCTACAAGATCATCCTGAGCTGAGCATTTGCACTTTAAAGTCCATAACGAGGTGAAATTTCAGATAATTCGAGTCCTTTGCAGTATACAACGTTTTACAGGATCAAACGATTGTAGGACAAAACCCTCAGGCAACACACACAGAGGCTGTTAATGGCTTCTATGGTCTGCGCAACAGATGCGGTCGGCAAAAGTACAATACTATTTCTGGTTACTGCTTCTTTCTAGACAGCTTGGTTTTTCAAATATGTGTCAATGGCGTCAGAGAGCCAAGGCCAAGGCCTTTTATAACTACACATCCGACCTCAGAGGTGACAGGGTCAGAAACGGCGTAAAACTTCCCAAAACTGAAACAAAATTTTCCTCTACATTTGTTATACAGACATTCTACATTAGTTATACAGACATTCTACATTTGTTATACAGACATTCTACATTTGTTGTACAGACATTCTACATTTGTTATACAGACATTCTACATTTGTTATACAGACATTCTACATTTGTTATACAGACATATTAGACATACTGAATTTGTTAAACATACATTCAACATTTGTTATAAATACATGCAACATTTGTAATACAGACATACTACATTTGTTATACAAACTACATGTATCTTACAGACATACCACACTTGTTACATACTACGCTTGTTATACAGACATTAGTTATATTTCTACGCTACAGTTTTAATTTGACAGACACTCCACGATAGTTAAAGACATGCACTGTGTTTCATACACATACATATTAAGACACAAACATACGTTAATAAGTAAGAGAGAGAAACCTCAGAATTGCGATTCGTAAAAAAGAATATAAATTTGGAAAGTGGTTGGCATTTGTAAGAAAACAAAGAAAGAAAGAAAGAAAGAAAGAAAGAAAGGAATAAAGGAAGGAAGCAAGGAAAGAAGCAAGGCAGCAAGGAAGGAAGCAAGGAAAGAAGCAAGCAAGGAAGGAAGCAAGGAAACAAGCAAGCAATGAAGGAAGCAAGGAAACAAGCAAGGAAGCAAGGAAAGAAGCAAAGCAGCAAAGAAAGAAGCAAGGCAGCAAGGAAGGAAGAAAGGAAAGAAGCAAGGAAAGAAGCAAGGCAGCAAGGAAGGAAGCAAGAAAAGAAGCAAGGAAAGAAGCAAGGCAGCAATGAAGGAAGCAAGGAAAGAAGCAAGGAAGCAAGGAAATAAGCAAGGCAGCAAGGAAGGAAAGAAGCAAGGAAGCAAGGAAGGAAGCAAGGGAAGAAGCAAGACAGCAAGGAAGGAAGCAAGGAAAGAAGCAAGGCAGCAAGAAAGGAAGCAAGGAAAGAAGCAAGGAAGGAAGCAAGGAAAGAAGCAAGGCAGCAAGGAAGGAAGCAAGGAAAGAAGCAAGGAAGACAAAAGAAAGAAAGAAAGAAATAAAGGCGATAGGGACCTCGGAATTTCGATCCAAGTAAAACAGAAATACTCCATCGCTCCGCTGCGACACCTCAGGGGCTGTTGTAATTGTAACAATGCCATCTTCCAGCGAAGAGATGGCGTCATGTGGATGGTTCTGGATCGAATCTCCGAATTGCCTAATAGTTCCTTTTTTTTTATTGTCTCCTTTAACCCTCTTGCCTTTTTCTTTTTGTCAGTTCTTGTTTATTTTCTTTCTTTCTTTCTTTCTGTACCTTTCTTTTTTTTCCTTTCTTTCTTTTCAATCTTTCTTTCTCTCTTTCTCCCTTTCTTTCTTTTTGTTTTTCCTCTCTTTCTTTCAAGTGTCTAACATTTACATATTATCGTTGTATAAACGCATATTTTGCATTTCTTGTATACTACAGCTGTTAAATTCACGTATACCGATGATCAGCATACAATACGAATAATAATACAGTAATAGTTATTGCTATTGTCATACAGAATTGACATCATTGCACTTATTACTTTTTTAGGTCTGCATTATTCTGGCTACAATTTGATCCATATACTACTATAGGGTTGTCGAGAAGTCTCTCCGCAGTGGGTTCAGTGCTTTGAATACTATGAATCAAGGGAAACAATCCAAATGATAAAATTATTATTAAAAGGTCGTAATTTACAACTCTAAATTTCTTAATTTTACATAGCAATTTAAATTATTTAAACAGACACTAATGCTTTATGTGAAAATATATAAAAAATATTACTTTTTTGTAGTAGTAAAGTAAATCTAATTAAAGTCAATTAAAATAATACTGTTTACTGTATCATAAAATGTTGCATTCATATCATTAAAGCACTAAACCCACTGCGGAGAGATTTGGGGGTCTTTTGTGTTTGGACATGCGCTCTAGTATAACCGACTGGGTTGAACGGGACGCGCCTCGCCAAAACGAGGCAAAAGTTTTACATACAAAAATATAGAAGAGACTTCTCGATCACCCTGTACATTTAAGAGGTCGCTGGCTATGGATGGGACACACAGTGAAGAAATCTGTTAACATTATTACAAGGCAGACCTCGTTCTGGAGTCCCCGGGGTAAAAGAGGTAGAGATGTACCGGAAAACGAGTGGAGAAGAGAGTTGGAGACATAAACTGAAGAGACAAAGAAGGAATGGAACGGTCTTGAGTGAATGGCATAAGAAAGGCCGGCTTTGAAGGTGTTTGTTGAACGTTTATGCTTCTGGGGGAGCGGAATGATAAAGATAATGATGAAGATGATGGTGATGATGATGATGATCATGCTTATGGTGATACCACAGTTGTAGCACACGCATAATACAGTTGTTATACACACATGATTTATTTGTTATGCAGACATACTACAGTTGTTATACACACATGATATATTTGTTATGCAGACATAATACAGTTGTTATACACACATGATATATTTGTTATGCAGACATAATACAGTTGTTATACACACATGATATATTTGTTATGCAGACATAATACAGTTGTTATACACACATGATATATTTGTTATGCAGACATACTACAGTTGTTATACACACATGATATATTTGTTATGCAGACATACTACAGTTGTTATACACACATGATATATTTGTTATGCAGACATACTACAGTTGTTATACACACATGATATATTTGTTATGCAGACATACTACAGTTGTTATACATAAATGATATATTTTTTATGCAGACATACTTTATTTGTTATACACACATGATATATTTGTTATGCGGACATACTACAGTTGATATACACACATGATATATTTGTTCTGGAAAACGAGCTACACCCTACAACCTTGACCAGCGACGAGCGAGGGCAGTGTAAAAAGAACCCATCAGCGGGAGCAAAAACTACTATTGGCAGCTAAGTGCTAAATATCCGCTGCCAAAGTGAACCTTTTTTCGTCGACTCTATTATCAATCTATGATGACACTTTTCTTCTTGAGTTTTGGCCACTGTTGGACCACTACTACAAAGCAGGGAAGCCAATACCGTCACACACATGATATATTTGTTATGCAGAAATACTACAGTTGTTATGCACACATGATATATTTGTTATCCTGACATACTACATTTGTTATATATGATACATTCACGTGAAGATTCCGGAGGCCTTTGATGATACAAAAAACTCAAATGGCTACTGCTACCTTAGAATCCTGTTACACGCCCATTGAGGCATATTGGGAATATGGTGTTAGGCAAATATTTTCTTGACAATCGGCACACCATGGGTGATGTGGTCAGCATCACGCCGGCCGCCTTAACCTTCCCAGAGTTGCTCTGGTACCCAATTCATGAGGCTGGGTAGACCAAGGAGCAGTTTGCGGTCTTAAAAATTCCCACCTCAACTGGGGATCGAACCATGGACCACCGAGATAAGAAGCCAGTGCACTAACCACTGCGTTACCGCGGCTCCACTGCTACCTTAGGCATTTAGTAGAAGACGTCTAACATAAGGTAACGCTTGGGATTCACAGCGTCATCATCTAATATAAATTGATACAGAAACCACTGCTTGCAAGAGTACTTGAATGATTTGGTACAGGCGTCCTGCACGGGGACCGGCTGCAGTAGTCGTTCTTTGATTAGCAAAAAGGAAAGTGATGATACGTGATACAGGTACACGAACTTTGGGTGGTTTTAAAAAGAAAAAAAAAGAAGATAATGCGTCTTACTTGGACAAAAGAGAAAGAAAATTCCCTTCGTTGAGGCCACAATGAATTCTTCAGGCACTGGAAAAAAGTAAGAGCTAAGTGGGCAAGGTATTATGAGAAATCAAGTCCAATACAAAAACAAGAATCTTCTGTCCCTTGTTTGGCTCCTAAACATGGAGAGCAACAAAAACAACGACCAAAATGCTAAAGACTTTCATAAACGGTTGTTTGCGTAGAATAGAAGGATTTAAATGGTATGACAAGGTCACCAATGTGGAACTGATGACATTACGACAAGTCAAATCTTTGATTGTTACATTTTTCTGTGAACCCCTTCAGTTTCTCTCCTGTGCTTTTCCTTTTGTTCTTTCTCACCCGCTCCTTATCTTGTTTCGCATTCATCGTTCCTTATCACATCTTGTCACACCTCTCACCCACTTCTCTCGCATGGTTATTTTCTCCTTTGTTATCGGTGACACATTTCTAAGGAGTGGACTTGCCACATTGATTTTTCGCTTATCGCTATCTCCAGACAGTGTAAGAGTCTACACTGAGCGACCCTGCTATTGTTAACTCCAACTTCTTGTCTGGGAAGATACACACTACCAAGGTAGCCGCATGATAAAGTGCAAGCTCACAATCATGACATGACAAAATACACGGCAGGTCTCACTGTTATTTAGGAAAGGACCATCTTGCTGAAGATTATGACACCGACAGTGACGTAATACTTCTTGTAGAATGGAATATGTTGTGGTAAACAATTACAAGGAAATAACATCTTGGAGAGAATTAATGTGAGACCTGTGAAGAAGTGAGTTTGCAAACACGACACGCGAAACGGAAGAAGCAAGACCTTATATGGTCATGGGAAAGGGAAAAGGGGGGAAGACCCATACCGATATCAGATAGTAATTCTTGGTTGGATTAGCATGGAAGTGCTAAAATAAATCACTTCTGATTGGAGTTTTTTTCCAATGAAACCACATGGGCGTGTGAGCGAAAATGTCACTTATAATCCAAAACATTTTAAGATTAAGTCACTGCATTTCCATTTCATCAAGAAAACATTTCAAACAGCCAGGATAACTAATAAAAACTGGATTCCAACATAACGACAGGACCAAATATTAGAGGATCTTCTGATATTAGACAGAAAGAAAACTCGACTACAGTACTGGAAACTACGAGTCCTAGGGACCTACATTCGGAATAACAATGGGATTGTAATTAAAGTAATATCACGACCACCTATAAGATGGCCTCTTATAACAAGTGGCCTGAAACTATTAGGAAGCTTTTTTCTGTGCAAGAAGTCTGTAAATTCATTCCCGGTAATGGGGTAATTTGCGACATGTACATTTTATATTTTTGCATTTAACATGTATACATTGATAGTGAATGTACAGGTTCAAACGAGGCTGGCAACGTCTTCATGAACCACTACTGCAAGAGCTGGTGACTGCTTCGTGCGGGTTTCCTCACAAGGGACCCAGAAGCAGAGGTAGTCCCAGGTTCCATGTGGAACAGAGAGTGGATGATGATGACATCATAGTGTACATATTTATTATATTAACATTTTAGTCACTGCCAGTGATGAAAACATCAGTGCTTCATTTGTTTTCGTAAAGAACTTTATTTTAACTTTGCTAACTATAATTGATTATAAAATGTGGTATCTATAAATGAAAATTGATAGCTGATTTAATAATTATTGAGTGAATAATTGCACCCGTTATTTTAAATACACAACCATCCAGAGCTATTAAAGTAATATTTTACTGAATTATTTCAGTTGGCGGCTCAGAAAATGCGAGAAAAATTTATTTTTCCTCACAGAAGGGGCGTGAAGATAAAATGTTCATGACAGCATAGATGCTTTCTTAAAATTCCCGTGAGGCTTCCTGAAACAGGAGCATCATTCTTCTATTTATATATCTGTCAATAATAATCTTGAGCGAAGGTTGATATCTATAAGACCCTCATTTTTATATTCCAAGTTTGGCCATTTATGGACCATTGTTGCAGAGCAGAGGAGACAATCCAGTGATAGGCAAGAATCAAGCAAGTGTCAGTAGAACAAGGGATGAGAAGAAGAAGGTGATGGATAGGACAAATATTGAGAAAACCTGATGATAGCATTACAAGACAGTCTTTGTTCTGGAATCCACAGGGAAAGTGAGGCAGAGGTAGACCAAAAAAACACAAGGAAAAGACAACTGGAAACAGAAGTGACAATGACGAGGAAGATGTGGAAAGAACCTTGGCTGATGGCACGTGACAGGAAGATTTGGCGTGTGTTTGTTGAATGCTTGTGCTCCTGGGGGATCTAAGGGGTACTCACTGAGTATTGAATGAAGTGGGCAAGTTACAAAGAATTAAAAGACTGAGAAAAAAATAGACGTTGCAGTCACAAAGTGCATAGGATGTTAAATGTGTGTCACTAACAAACTAATGTTGTAATACAAACTTACAACATTTATTGTACAGACTTACAACATATTTATACAGACAAACAACATATGTTAAGCAGATACGGTACGCAGCATCTAAGCTGTTCGTTCTTTCATATTTAAACAACTCTCGCATGTGAGAACTAAGTTAAACTATCAACGACTGCATTTTTGGTCTTTTAAATGCACATTTGTTAAATATCTGATGAAACGTCTCTCTGAACTTTGAACTCATCGTATAGAAGATGAAAAAAGTGCCACTTGCTTCAATTGTTTCACAGATAAACGACACCAACCATAACGAGAAAAAAATGTTGTCATAACGACCCAGTACAGAAAAATCCGGCTCGACAAATTCAAGAACAGTAATGCAGAGTGATGGTATGCAGGAGACGATAAAGATGCTGGCCATTAAGAAGATCAGTTTTATTGTTCTTTGATCTCGAACTGTCAAAACCTGAGACTGCTCACTGTGAGATGTTGACTGCTGGCGCCATTCCGCCGTGCGTTTGAGTTTCCAAACCAGAACACACGTGAAAAATGTAACAAGAAAGAATGATACAATTCCAAAGACAGAATACAACAGTGGGGTTACCCCCTCAATAAGGGTTCTCTTACCGTCAGAAAGCTGACTAAGCGATGTCAGATTTGAATATCGATTTAGCTTCCAGTCGATGTATACGGAAACGTATTCCGGAACAAGGCATACTATCATCAGAACGTAAATAAAACATATCACCAACACGGATCTTCCAGGTGTGATGAATTCCTTAACCTTCAGAGGAGTGAAGGCACAGAGGCATCTCTCGCCCGTGATGTAAGCCGTGATCATGCTGGTGACGTCGGCAAAACAACCCCGGGGCCATCCAGCTGTTAGGTGAACTAAAGGGGTTGCGTTAAACATTGTGCTTTTAAAAAAGGGATTGAGGCAGACGGTGACCCACAGCACAGCAACCAGACTGCAGATGTCAGATATGGCTAATCCCAGAAAGCTGATGGTCATTGTATTATTAACACCTTGCTTCACAAACACAGAAATTGTCACGACGTTGGTGGCTATTCCAAAGACGCCGACTACGCCACAAAGTGAGGCGTAGTTTATGATAAAGTTCTCGCTCATAGTTTATTTGACATATGACACACCGCTTGGTCTTTGGATGATGTCTTAAGCGTCACAAGGATTTGAGACTGAGTTTGAAAGCCTTCGCTTAATTCCTTCCATAAATATACTTCTATTTTGTGCATATCATCGCTCACAATTATCATTGTCAAAGAAGGAATTTTCACATATAAAATGCAGCCCAATGTATCCTGTATTGCTGTTGGTCAGGTTTTTGTTCATAGTGGCAAACATAGTCCTTAAAACACAATAAAAAACAAGATTATGTCACGAGACTCATAAAATTCTGGACACGAATTCCTTCTTCGTCCAGTTATGGTCACAAGAATCTGGAAAACCAAAACACGTACGGTATTTAAAGAAGAGTTAGGTGATCAGAATTATATCCACTTGTGAAGCTCTCCTATATATTCGCCTATTTCTTTACTCAGTTTTATGCACTGATTAATTCTCAATAAATATTGTTTACTTCACAAACTGAAAAGATGTATTTGAGACATATTTTTTTAATAATAAAAGTACGTGAGCATTCCAAAATCAAGAAGAATTTACCTGAAGTGGTAAATCTAAGTTAATTTAGACGACCAATGGTATTGTAGCATTTCTTTAGAACAGTCATATGTTGCAAGTTTTTGTGAACTATTTTGTTCAGTTTTACTAATAGTTCAATCTGAGATTGTGATCTATGAATTAAGAACACTATAAGGGCGACAGTGATGTTCTGGATTGCCTGATTGTGTTAACTTTAAAATTCGTGAATAGCAGAATATCAGGATCCTTCTCGTTTGTGGGAACATATTTGCTGGTGTTGTGACGTTGTGAAGTGAACTTTGTGACATGTTGGAGTTAACTGAGTGACGTGTTGGGGTTAACTGAGTGAAATACTGTAGTTAACTGAGTGACGTGTTGCAGTTCACTGAGTGATGTGTTGCAGTTAACTTAGTTACGTGTAGTAGTTAACTTAGTGACGTGTTGTAGTTATTTTAGTGACGTTTTGTAGTTAACTGAGTGATGTGATATAGTTAACTGCATGACGTGTTGTAGTTAACTGAGTGACGTGTTGCAGTTAACTGACTGGTGTGTTGTAGTTAACATAGTTACGTGTTATAGTTAACTTAGTGACGTGTTGTAGTTATTTTAGTGACGTTTTGTGGTTAACTGAGTGATTTGTTAGTTAACTGCATGACGTGTAGTAGTTAACTGAGTGATGTATTGTAGTCAACTGCATGACATGTAGCAGTTAACTTAGTGATACGTTGTAGTTAACTTGGTGGTGTGTTGTAATTAACTGAGTTAAGGGCTGTAGCTAATTGAGTGACGTGTTGTATTTAATTTAGTGACATGTTGCAGTTACCTGAGTGAACTATTGAATTAACAGAGTGAAGTGTTACAGTTAAGAGAGTGACGTGATGTAGTTAGCTTAGTGGCGTGTTTTAGTTAATTTGGTGAGGTATTTTAGTTAACTGAGTGACGTGATGTAGTTAACTTTGTGGCGTGTTTTAGTTAATTTGGTGAAGTATTTTAGTTAACTGAGTGACGTGATGTAGTTAACTTAGTGGCGTGCTTTAGTTAATTTGGTGAATGTTGCGTGATAAATTCTCGCAACATCGTTTTATTTCAATATCTGTTTTATAACGCAAGGGCAACAACTGCTTGAAATCTATAGTCACTTTTCTCGGTAAGCATTTGTCTTCTCGCGTTAGTATCGAATGCAGTTAACTTTTGAGCTGTGGTCATTTTTGCGCTGGACTGCGCATGACTTGTCTTGTTGTTTGGTCGATCGGTTTCCGCCCACCACTAGTGGGGGTGAGCGATTTGGAATGGCGAAAGAGATGCCTCGTTGAAGAGGGGATCTCCGCTATTTTTGTTCTGTCAGGGATGTGTAGTCCTCTTATGGATATTTCGTTTATTCGGGATAATACCTCTAGTGTATTTGCACATGCCGGGAGGCGTGATATTTCTGTATTTCTTGAAAGCAAGGTAAATTAACATTTTCATTAACTCTATTGATTTTGGGTCGTGAGCGATTTCGATTCATAGCCTGTCTGCGAAAGTCGTCGTCACGAGATGTTTTTTCCCAGCTCACATGTCGCTGCATTGTACTGCATCGGTTGATGCAGGTACCAAGGACCATTACTTGCTACTTGGTTAAATGAACTAGGTTTAGAAAACCTTTATTATCTAGAGGATATTCTTGAGGACATTATTTATACTTCGGCAGACGTGTCTGTCTTGCTGAAGTCAAACTAAGGAGAGTGAACTGATCTCATACATCTGGTTATCTCCTGGCTGTTATAGAAAAGGATGGAGTTGTTCATCTGACTACATTTACAGCACTTTGAAATATAACATGCATCTGACTCATCATTGTAATGCTGTCTACCGTTTATTGCTGTATTGAATGTTGCTGTGATAATGACTGTTTGATGTGCCTACACATTTGCGTAACCATTTTGTCACTGTGGCGTCCACAATAAATAATGAAGAAAAACGTCAACGGCTGTTTCAAGACTCATTGACTTTATACGTCGTGAGTTTACTGACGTCCTATGTGGATTGCCCTGTTATTGTTGCATGAACATTGTTTTTGACTGAACACATCTACACACTACACAAAACCAGACATGCGGATGCCATCCATCATCATATGGCATCACGCATCATTTGGTGGCCAGTCTATAATTTAGTTTCATACAACATTTTTGTTTATACACTGTGGTGTCATGTATTTTGTTTAATTCTATCGCAGATATCGTCACATTTTTTGTGATATTTCATTAATTTCTGCTTTATTTTTAGTTGATTTCTGCGAAAGTTTTTGTATTGTTGCTGATCTTTGTTATTGTTTACATTGTTATTGTTTACATTGTTTGTATTGTTTACATTTTCAATGTTTACATTCTGCATGTGTTTACATAGTCATTGTTTACAGTTATAGTAATTAGTTAATGGGCTATGCTAATGCACTGTTACTACTATACTGATGATAAATGAATGATGAATAGTGTCGTGCACTATTGAATGAGAAGTGCACTTATGATCAAGATTTGAGTGCTGATATTTCATATACAAGTTCTTTGATTGGAGACTTGTTTCCCACAGAGACTGGGATAATATAATGTGATGTGAATATACAAGTGCTTAATTAAGACTTGTTACACTTAGGTTTGAAATAAATTAGTTAATTATTTCAGGTTTTGGACTCATATGTTAGACAACATGTCTACATTTGAGCACTTTATTGAGCAGGGTAAATTGCTTGGGAAGACTGGTGATAAGTTAGAAGAATTTGCAACTGCTCGATATGATAAAGCAATGGAAGCTGAACAAAAGAAACTGCATATGGAAGCTGAACAAAAGAAACTGCAGATGCAGGTGGATGAAAAGAGATTCCAAATGGAAATGGAAAAACAAAAAAGGGAATCAGAAGCTGAGGAAAGAAAACTCCAGCTACAGCTAGAAGCTGAAAGACTTCAAAAAGAGGCTGAGAATAAAAGACTTGAAAAAGAAGCTGAAAATAAAAGACTTGAAAAAGAAGCTGAAAATAAAAGACTTGAAAAAGAAGCTGAAAATAAAAGACTTGAAAAAGAAGCTGAAAATGAAAGACTTCAAATGCAGGCTCAAGCTGAAGAAAGGAAGTTACAAAGAGAGTCTGATGAGAGGAAAGCAAAAATGGAACATGAAGAAAAACTCTTAGCTTTAGAGTTGGAGAAATTGAAATTGACGAGCATGAGTAATGGTAATGATTCAAACAAGGGTTCATCTTCTGGGAAGGCTAATAATGATACTTTTAAGATTAAGTTACCAACATTTAGTCCTTCCAGTGATGACATAATGTTCTATCTGGACAGATTTGAACAAGCATGTACAGCTCATAACATAGACAAAGCAAAATATGTTTATCAGTTATCAGGGATACTGACAGGTAAAGCTCTAAGTATATTAAATATGGTGGATGAACCTGACAAGAGCAATTATGAGGTTGTCAGGGCCGCTTTGTTAAAGAAATATCAGCTTAACGAAGACGGCTATCGTCTACAATTTAAAAAACATGTTACCTGAAAATGGAGTTGAATTCTCCGAGTTTATTGCAAGAATACGCATTACTTTCTCACGATGGGTTGAACTATCTAAGACGGAAAAAACTTATGAAGGACTTATGGACTTAATACTTAGAGACAAAGTCATGTCGTCTGTCAATGAGTCTTTCCTTGCTTTCCTTCATGAACGTAAACCTAAAACAATAAAAGAAATGGAAGATTTCTGTTGCCAATACGTAACTGCGCACCCACACATAACCATGGGTAACTCTAAGGTGAAAGAAGGTTTACCAGTTGCTTCGGCAGCTCCGTATGGTCAAAACTTTGCTCGTAGATCCCAACAAAATTTTGATAGAAAGGGCAGCGGTAATTTCTGTCAAAATCATGGAAACCAATTTCATGGTGATTCTTCTTCGAAGAATTGGAGACAACCTGATAGTGGTCGTTACTATCACCCTAATAATTATAAGCATTTCAAAAGAGGATATGGTAATAGAGGTTATTCCTGCCGAAGACCTCAGAACCAAACAAATAGATGTTCGCATCAATGTGAACATGATAGTAATCGTGGAAACTGGAATTCGAACCAGTATAACAATTACAATAGAGACAATAATAACTGCAGAGATAATAATAACTCTGATAACTTCAGAGGTAATAATAGTCGGGGTAGATCTCAACACAAAAAAAAGAGATATCAGCAGGCTAATGCTGTACAACAGGAAACTGAGGGAGCCTGTAATCATGTTGTTGATAGTAAAAACTTTGACGCTGTCACTAGTTCTGCTTTTGACTTTGAGAGAGCAAACAAATGCCCCCAATGCAGTACTTTATTCGAACCGGGTACCATAACTACTTTGAGTTGTGGTCACCCACTTCCCGCTCTTCCTGCTGCTGTTGCGCATGACGGGAGGGGTTCTTTAATTCTACATAAGGGTCTTGTTAATGATACTCCGGTCTCACTACTTTTCGATTCCGGATGCACCACTATTGGTGTTAGACAATCGCTTGTAGATCCATCTTGTGCTACAGGAAGGGTTATTAAATGTGTCACATTTGGCGGCACTCTAGAAAAATATCCTACTGCTGTAATTCGCATTGCCACTCCTTTCTTTACTGGAGATGTGCATGCTTGTCTCTTACCTAATCCTATTGCGGACCTTATTATTGGTCGTATTCACGGAGTTAGGGAGTGTACCCCACAGCAGATTGCTGCTTGGGAAGATAATAACATGCAAGCTACAAATGCAGTAGTTACAAGAGCACAAGCTCTACAAACACCCGAAACTTCACTGAATAGTGATAATGAAGTTGATAGCCAAGATAGTCACTTAGTAATTACTCGTGACTCTTTCATAAAATTGCAAGAAGAAGATCCTTCTTTAAAAAAATTCTTCGTTCTTGCGAAGAAAGGTGATCCGAATCAGGATACAAATAGAAAATCTTGGATTGCAATGAGAAACGGCGTACTTGTACGTATGGTACAAGATTCGACTACGTCGGCACATTCGCAAATTCTTGTTCCCAAGAGCATGAGAGTCCAAATATTACAACATGCTCATGACTCGCAATGTGCTGGACATATGGGTTTTGCCCGTACGAAGTCGAGAGTCCTTGCGGCTTTCTTTTGGCCTTTTGTCAATAAGGACATTCGTATTTACTGCCGATCATGCAAGGTATGTCAGGAGGTCAAATCTAGAGGACCACGACATGCTGCGCCTATCCAGGCTGCTGACATTCCTATTCGGCCGTTTCAGAAAATGGCCATAGATATTATTGGCCCTTTTAAGGTCAAGTCGGCCAGAGGACATCAGTTTATCCTTACATGTGTCGATATGTGCACACGTTGGCCAGAGGCTATTCCTCTTAAGAGCATATCTACTACAGATATCGCAGATGCTCTTTGGTTGATATTTTCTCGCTTGGGGTTCCCCAGAGAAATATTGTCAGACCATGGCACTCAACTCATATCTGACACTATGTCACAGGTAATGTCTACCTTACATATTGAACGATCTCTCAGTAGTATCTACCATCCTATGTCTAATGGGTTAGTTGAGCGTCTGAATAGAACGCTCAAGACTTTGCTTGGTAAGATAACTGAAGATCATCCTCAAGATTGGGACAGGGTTTTACCCGCGGCTCTCTTTGCCTATAGAGAAGTCCCTAATGAACACACAGGATTTTCTCCCTTCGAACTTGTCTTTGGCGCGCGTCCACGCGGCCCTATGTCTTTATTACACGATCTCATCACTGCCGATGATATTAGCGATGAAACTCAATCCTCATATGAGTATGTCATTGCTCTTAGACAAAAGATCATTGAGGCATGTAAGCTAGCAACTGCTTCATCAGAAATTGCTAAAGAGAAGGCAAGGCAGTTTGCTAACAAGAATAGATGTCTACGACAACTTTGTCCAGGTGACAAAGCATTCGTCCTACTCCCCAGTAGGGAAAATAGACTTCTTATTGCATGGAAAGGTCCGTATGCAATAGTCTCTCGGATTTCCGATGTTGACTATGTGGTCGATATTGATGGAAAGCATAAAACTTTCCACATAAACATGCTTTCGGAATTTCACGAACGTCCGGACTATTTGCTGCCTATTTTCCAGGCAACGGATGATGCTCCTGCACCTCACGGTCATTATTCATCCCTGTCTGTCATTCAGGATGAGGAAGCTACCTTCTCTGATGTCAACCTTCCCCTTCCAGTGGTTCCATTACATTCCACGGAATCTTGGAAAAACGTTTCTGTTTCTCCTAATCTTTCTGGTGACGAACATCGACAAGTCTCGTCGATGTTACAAACATTTCAGGATGTTCTCACTGACATTCCTGGACACACAGATGTCATAGAACATGACATAATTCTTACCGACAATAATCCAATTAGGGTTAGGCCGTATCCTATTCCTATACACTTTCAGTCGCAAGTGGAAAAGGAATTGGATGAAATGATTCAATTAAATATAATTGAACCATCGACTTCACCATATTCTTCTTCCATGGTTATTGTCCGGAAGAAGGATAAGAACATACGAATTTGCGTTGATTATCGCAAATTGAATCAGGTCACAAAGTTCGACGCTGAACCGATGCCTTTGTTAGAAGATCTACTGATTAGACTTTCTAATTCTAGATTCTTCACTAAACTTGACTTGTCTAAAGGTTATTGGCAAGTGCCTTTAGCAGAGCATGCCAAACCTCTTACTGCTTTTTCTACACCTAGGGGTCTATTTCAATGGAATGTTATGCCTTTTGGTCTCATGAACGCCCCTGCCACTTTCGTTCGCATGATGCGTCGAATTCTGTCACATCGTTCGGATGTCATCGCATACTTAGATGACATCTGTCTCTTCAGTGATACCTGGGAAGATCACTATTTAGGGTTATATGACTTACTGTCCACTCTACGTGAGAATAATTTGACAGCAAAACCTTCTAAAGCTTTTGTTGGTTTTGGTGAAATCTCTTTCCTGGGTCATCGTGTTGGTCATGGTCTCTTGAAGACAGAAGACCACAATACTTCCAAAATACTGAACATCTCTGTTCCTAAAACGAAGAAACAAGTTAGGAGTCTCTTAGGTTTAATTCAATTTTATGGGAGATTTATTCCAAATTTATCTTCGATCATGGCACCTCTCTCAACATTGTTGAAGAAAGGTTCGCCTAATCTGGTCCGTTGGTCTGAAGAATGCCAATCTTCACTAGACCAAATCAAGAATATATTTTCTTCTCCTCCCATCTTAAGATTACCTACTCTTGATAGGACTTTTGTTCTTCGGAGTGATGCTTCATCCACTGGGATTGGAGCAGCACTGATGCAAGAATATGCAAATACTCTGCATCCTGTTATGTACATTTCTAGAAAACTAAATGCGGCAGAGAGGAACTACTCGGTTTTAGACCGTGAGTTGTTAGCGATGGTTTGGTCAATTCTAAAGCTACAAAGATTCCTCCTGGGCGCACATTTCATTCTAGAGACTGATCAGAAAGCTCTTACAGCTATTCAGACTAAGAATTTGAAGAGTTCGAGATCCACTCGATATGCTATAGCTCTTCAACCTTTTCACTTCACGGTACGAGCTATCCGTGGTGCGGATAATGTGATGGCTGACATTTTGTCTAGATGCCCACATGACTCCAACTAATACTTCTGTCCTATATTTCTATATATTACAGAGTCATAACACACCTATATTTCTACAATAGATTAGCACATCTGTACTTACTTTATATGTACACACTATCGTGCTTTGTTGTCATCTTCTTCTGTTCGTTTTTTAAAATGATAGAGGAGGACTGAGTAGTTAATATAAGGGCCGTTAGTTTACTAAACAGCCACAATTATTAATAATGTATTGTACCTTATGAAGCATATTAGTTATTAATTAGCATTATATTGCTTGTACTTTCTCAGAATGTCATTGTTGAGCTGAGGACTTACCTTACGAGTTCTAGATTGTGTACTTACCCTCGGAATACCAGAGCATATGTCCTGGATCGTCATGTAGTTTAACTTTGCTATGTACTTATGTCATTACATGTCAAAGAATGTACTATTTAAATTTTCCTATCAGATTTGTACATCCATTTTTAAAGACAATATTAGAGTATGCTGTTTAATGATGATTATAGTAACTTGCATACGTATATTGTGTTTACATGCTAACGTGATGTGTGTTGGTGACACCTCCCCGATGTGAATATTTTTTGAGACATATTTATTTTTCTGTTGAGGTATATCCTCACCAGACACTCTATAATTAGCCTATTGTTTGGCAATTTAATTAATTATCAGCGCATAATTCGTGCGTTTTGAGCCGCTTATCGCTTGCTCTTTGATATTGAAAAAAAAATATGTTCCACATTTTTTTTTTTATCGGGAGGAGGTGGTGATATGTTGCGTGATAAATTCTCGCAACATCGTTTTATTTCAATATCTGTTTTATAACGCAAGGGCAACAACTGCTTGAAATCTATAGTCACTTTTCTCGGTAAGCATTTGTCTTCTCGCGTTAGTATCGAATGCAGTTAACTTTTGAGCTGTGGTCATTTTTGCGCTGGACTGCGCATGACTTGTCTTGTTGTTTGGTCGATCGGTTTCCGCCCACCACTAGTGGGAGTGAGCGATTTGGAATGGCGAAAGAGATGCCTCGTTGAAGAGGGGATCTCCGCTATTTTTGTTCTGTCAGGGATGTGTAGTCCTCTTATGGATATTTCGTTTATTCGGGATAATACCTCTAGTGTATTTGCACATGCCGGAGGCGTGATATTTCTGTATTTCTTGAAAGCAAGGTAAATTAACATTTTCATTAACTCTATTGATTTTGGGTCGTGAGCGATTTCGATTCATAGCCTGTCTGCGAAAGTCGTCGTCACGAGATGTTTTTTCCCAGCTCACATGTCGCTGCATTGTACTGCATCGGTTGATGCAGGTACCAAGGACCATTACTTGCTACTTTGTTAAATGAACTAGGTTTAGAAAACCTTTATTATCTAGAGGATATTCTTGAGGACATTATTTATACTTCGGCAGACGTGTCTGTCTTGCTGAAGTCAAACTAAGGAGAGTGAACTGATCTCATACATCTGGTTATCTCCTGGCTGTTATAGAAAAGGATGGAGTTGTTCATCTGACTACATTTACAGCACTTTGAAATATAACATGCATCTGACTCATCATTGTAATGCTGTCTACCGTTTATTGCTGTATTGAATGTTGCTGTGATAATGACTGTTTGATGTGCCTACACATTTGCGTAACCATTTTGTCACTGTGGCGTCCACAATAAATAATGAAGAAAAACGTCAACGGCTGTTTCAAGACTCATTGACTTTATACGTCGTGAGTTTACTGACGTCCTATGTGGATTGCCCTGTTATTGTTGCATGAACATTGTTTTTGACTGAACACATCTACACACTACACAAAACCAGACATGCGGATGCCATCCATCATCATATGGCATCACGCATCATTTGGTGGCCAGTCTATAATTTGTGGGGATTTGTTTGTATTTGTTAGCCTACTCTTGTCTATAATTTAGTTTCATACATTTTTGTTTATACACTGTGGTGTCATGTATTTTGTTTAATTCTATCGCAGATATCGTCACATTTTTTGTGATATTTCATTAATTTCTGCTTTATTTTTAGTTGATTTCTGCGAAAGTTTTTGTATTGTTGCTGATCTTTGTTATTGTTTACATTGTTATTGTTTACATTGTTTGTATTGTTTACATTTTCAATGTTTACATTCTGCATGTGTTTACATAGTCATTGTTTACAGTTATAGTAATTAGTTAATGGGCTATGCTAATGCACTGTTACTACTATACTGATGATAAATGAATGATGAATAGTGTCGTGCACTATTGAATGAGAAGTGCACTTATGATCAAGATTTGAGTGCTGATATTTCATATACAAGTTCTTTGATTGGAGACTTGTTTCCCACAGAGACTGGGATAATATAATGTGATGTGAATATACAAGTGCTTAATTAAGACTTGTTACACTTAGGTTTGAAATAAATTAGTTAATTATTTCAGGTTTTGGACTCATATGTTAGACAACATGTCTACATTTGAGCACTTTATTGAGCAGGGTAAATTGCTTGGGAAGACTGGTGATAAGTTAGAAGAATTTGCAACTGCTCGATATGATAAAGCAATGGAAGCTGAACAAAAGAAACTGCATATGGAAGCTGAACAAAAGAAACTGCAGATGCAGGTGGATGAAAAGAGATTCCAAATGGAAATGGAAAAAAAAAAAGGGAATCAGAAGCTGAGGAAAGAAAACTCCAGCTACAGCTAGAAGCTGAAAGACTTCAAAAAGAGGCTGAGAATAAAAGACTTGAAAAAGAAGCTGAAAATAAAAGACTTGAAAAAGAAGCTGAAAATAAAAGACTTGAAAAAGAAGCTGAAAATAAAAGACTTGAAAAAGAAGCTGAAAATGAAAGACTTCAAATGCAGGCTCAAGCTGAAGAAAGGAAGTTACAAAGAGAGTCTGATGAGAGGAAAGCAAAAATGGAACATGAAGAAAAACTCTTAGCTTTAGAGTTGGAGAAATTGAAATTGACGAGCATGAGTAATGGTAATGATTCAAACAAGGGTTCATCTTCTGGGAAGGCTAATAATGATACTTTTAAGATTAAGTTACCAACATTTAGTCCTTCCAGTGATGACATAATGTTCTATCTGGACAGATTTGAACAAGCATGTACAGCTCATAACATAGACAAAGCAAAATATGTTTATCAGTTATCAGGGATACTGACAGGTAAAGCTCTAAGTATATTAAATATGGTGGATGAACCTGACAAGAGCAATTATGAGGTTGTCAGGGCCGCTTTGTTAAAGAAATATCAGCTTAACGAAGACGGCTATCGTCTACAATTTAAAAACATGTTACCTGAAAATGGAGTTGAATTCTCCGAGTTTATTGCAAGAATACGCATTACTTTCTCACGATGGGTTGAACTATCTAAGACGGAAAAAACTTATGAAGGACTTATGGACTTAATACTTAGAGACAAAGTCATGTCGTCTGTCAATGAGTCTTTCCTTGCTTTCCTTCATGAACGTAAACCTAAAACAATAAAAGAAATGGAAGATTTCTGTTGCCAATACGTAACTGCGCACCCACACATAACCATGGGTAACTCTAAGGTGAAAGAAGGTTTACCAGTTGCTTCGGCAGCTCCGTATGGTCAAAACTTTGCTCGTAGATCCCAACAAAATTTTGATAGAAAGGGCAGCGGTAATTTCTGTCAAAATCATGGAAACCAATTTCATGGTGATTCTTCTTCGAAGAATTGGAGACAACCTGATAGTGGTCGTTACTATCACCCTAATAATTATAAGCATTTCAAAAGAGGATATGGTAATAGAGGTTATTCCTGCCGAAGACCTCAGAACCAAACAAATAGATGTTCGCATCAATGTGAACATGATAGTAATCGTGGAAACTGGAATTCGAACCAGTATAACAATTACAATAGAGACAATAATAACTGCAGAGATAATAATAACTCTGATAACTTCAGAGGTAATAATAGTCGGGGTAGATCTCAACACAAAAAAAAGAGATATCAGCAGGCTAATGCTGTACAACAGGAAACTGAGGGAGCCTGTAATCATGTTGTTGATAGTAAAAACTTTGACGCTGTCACTAGTTCTGCTTTTGACTTTGAGAGAGCAAACAAATGCCCCCAATGCAGTACTTTATTCGAACCGGGTACCATAACTACTTTGAGTTGTGGTCACCCACTTCCCGCTCTTCCTGCTGCTGTTGCGCATGACGGGAGGGGTTCTTTAATTCTACATAAGGGTCTTGTTAATGATACTCCGGTCTCACTACTTTTCGATTCCGGATGCACCACTATTGGTGTTAGACAATCGCTTGTAGATCCATCTTGTGCTACAGGAAGGGTTATTAAATGTGTCACATTTGGCGGCACTCTAGAAAAATATCCTACTGCTGTAATTCGCATTGCCACTCCTTTCTTTACTGGAGATGTGCATGCTTGTCTCTTACCTAATCCTATTGCGGACCTTATTATTGGTCGTATTCACGGAGTTAGGGAGTGTACCCCACAGCAGATTGCTGCTTGGGAAGATAATAACATGCAAGCTACAAATGCAGTAGTTACAAGAGCACAAGCTCTACAAACACCCGAAACTTCACTGAATAGTGATAATGAAGTTGATAGCCAAGATAGTCACTTAGTAATTACTCGTGACTCTTTCATAAAATTGCAAGAAGAAGATCCTTCTTTAAAAAAATTCTTCGTTCTTGCGAAGAAAGGTGATCCGAATCAGGATACAAATAGAAAATCTTGGATTGCAATGAGAAACGGCGTACTTGTACGTATGGTACAAGATTCGACTACGTCGGCACATTCGCAAATTCTTGTTCCCAAGAGCATGAGAGTCCAAATATTACAACATGCTCATGACTCGCAATGTGCTGGACATATGGGTTTTGCCCGTACGAAGTCGAGAGTCCTTGCGGCTTTCTTTTGGCCTTTTGTCAATAAGGACATTCGTATTTACTGCCGATCATGCAAGGTATGTCAGGAGGTCAAATCTAGAGGACCACGACATGCTGCGCCTATCCAGGCTGCTGACATTCCTATTCGGCCGTTTCAGAAAATGGCCATAGATATTATTGGCCCTTTTAAGGTCAAGTCGGCCAGAGGACATCAGTTTATCCTTACATGTGTCGATATGTGCACACGTTGGCCAGAGGCTATTCCTCTTAAGAGCATATCTACTACAGATATCGCAGATGCTCTTTGGTTGATATTTTCTCGCTTGGGGTTCCCCAGAGAAATATTGTCAGACCATGGCACTCAACTCATATCTGACACTATGTCACAGGTAATGTCTACCTTACATATTGAACGATCTCTCAGTAGTATCTACCATCCTATGTCTAATGGGTTAGTTGAGCGTCTGAATAGAACGCTCAAGACTTTGCTTGGTAAGATAACTGAAGATCATCCTCAAGATTGGGACAGGGTTTTACCCGCGGCTCTCTTTGCCTATAGAGAAGTCCCTAATGAACACACAGGATTTTCTCCCTTCGAACTTGTCTTTGGCGCGCGTCCACGCGGCCCTATGTCTTTATTACACGATCTCATCACTGCCGATGATATTAGCGATGAAACTCAATCCTCATATGAGTATGTCATTGCTCTTAGACAAAAGATCATTGAGGCATGTAAGCTAGCAACTGCTTCATCAGAAATTGCTAAAGAGAAGGCAAGGCAGTTTGCTAACAAGAATAGATGTCTACGACAACTTTGTCCAGGTGACAAAGCATTCGTCCTACTCCCCAGTAGGGAAAATAGACTTCTTATTGCATGGAAAGGTCCGTATGCAATAGTCTCTCGGATTTCCGATGTTGACTATGTGGTCGATATTGATGGAAAGCATAAAACTTTCCACATAAACATGCTTTCGGAATTTCACGAACGTCCGGACTATTTGCTGCCTATTTTCCAGGCAACGGATGATGCTCCTGCACCTCACGGTCATTATTCATCCCTGTCTGTCATTCAGGATGAGGAAGCTACCTTCTCTGATGTCAACCTTCCCCTTCCAGTGGTTCCATTACATTCTACGGAATCTTGGAAAAACGTTTCTGTTTCTCCTAATCTTTCTGGTGACGAACATCGACAAGTCTCGTCGATGTTACAAACATTTCAGGATGTTCTCACTGACATTCCTGGACACACAGATGTCATAGAACATGACATAATTCTTACCGACAATAATCCAATTAGGGTTAGGCCGTATCCTATTCCTATACACTTTCAGTCGCAAGTGGAAAAGGAATTGGATGAAATGATTCAATTAAATATAATTGAACCATCGACTTCACCATATTCTTCTTCCATGGTTATTGTCCGGAAGAAGGATAAGAACATACGAATTTGCGTTGATTATCGCAAATTGAATCAGGTCACAAAGTTCGACGCTGAACCGATGCCTTTGTTAGAAGATCTACTGATTAGACTTTCTAATTCTAGATTCTTCACTAAACTTGACTTGTCTAAAGGTTATTGGCAAGTGCCTTTAGCAGAGCATGCCAAACCTCTTACTGCTTTTTCTACACCTAGGGGTCTATTTCAATGGAATGTTATGCCTTTTGGTCTCATGAACGCCCCTGCCACTTTCGTTCGCATGATGCGTCGAATTCTGTCACATCGTTCGGATGTCATCGCATACTTAGATGACATCTGTCTCTTCAGTGATACCTGGGAAGATCACTATTTAGGGTTATATGACTTACTGTCCACTCTACGTGAGAATAATTTGACAGCAAAACCTTCTAAAGCTTTTGTTGGTTTTGGTGAAATCTCTTTCCTGGGTCATCGTGTTGGTCATGGTCTCTTGAAGACAGAAGACCACAATACTTCCAAAATACTGAACATCTCTGTTCCTAAAACGAAGAAACAAGTTAGGAGTCTCTTAGGTTTAATTCAATTTTATGGGAGATTTATTCCAAATTTATCTTCGATCATGGCACCTCTCTCAACATTGTTGAAGAAAGGTTCGCCTAATCTGGTCCGTTGGTCTGAAGAATGCCAATCTTCACTAGACCAAATCAAGAATATATTTTCTTCTCCTCCCATCTTAAGATTACCTACTCTTGATAGGACTTTTGTTCTTCGGAGTGATGCTTCATCCACTGGGATTGGAGCAGCACTGATGCAAGAATATGCAAATACTCTGCATCCTGTTATGTACATTTCTAGAAAACTAAATGCGGCAGAGAGGAACTACTCGGTTTTAGACCGTGAGTTGTTAGCGATGGTTTGGTCAATTCTAAAGCTACAAAGATTCCTCCTGGGCGCACATTTCATTCTAGAGACTGATCAGAAAGCTCTTACAGCTATTCAGACTAAGAATTTGAAGAGTTCGAGATCCACTCGATATGCTATAGCTCTTCAACCTTTTCACTTCACGGTACGAGCTATCCGTGGTGCGGATAATGTGATGGCTGACATTTTGTCTAGATGCCCACATGACTCCAACTAATACTTCTGTCCTATATTTCTATATATTACAGAGTCATAACACACCTATATTTCTACAATAGATTAGCACATCTGTACTTACTTTATATGTACACACTATCGTGCTTTGTTGTCATCTTCTTCTGTTCGTTTTTTAAGATGATAGAGGAGGACTGAGTAGTTAATATAAGGGCCGTTAGTTTACTAAACAGCCACAATTATTAATAATGTATTGTACCTTATGAAGCATATTAGTTATTAATTAGCATTATATTGCTTGTACTTTCTCAGAATGTCATTGTTGAGCTGAGGACTTACCTTACGAGTTCTAGATTGTGTACTTACCCTCGGAATACCAGAGCATATGTCCTGGATCGTCATGTAGTTTAACTTTACTATGTACTTATGTCATTACATGTCAAAGAATGTACTATTTAAATTTTCCTATCAGATTTGTACATCCATTTTTAAAGACAATATTAGAGTATGCTGTTTAATGATGATTATAGTAACTTGCATACGTATATTGTGTTTACATGCTAACGTGATGTGTGTTGGTGACACCTCCCCGATGTGAATATTTTTTGAGACATATTTATTTTTCTGTTGAGGTATATCCTCACCAGACACTCTATAATTAGCCTATTGTTTGGCAATTTAATTAATTATCAGCGCATAATTCGTGCGTTTTGAGCCGCTTATCGCTTGCTCTTTGATATTGAAAAAAAAATATGTTCCACATTTTTTTTTTTATCGGGAGGAGGTGGTGATATGTTGCGTGATAAATTCTCGCAACATCGTTTTATTTCAATATCTGTTTTATAACGCAAGGGCAACAACTGCTTGAAATCTATAGTCACTTTTCTCGGTAAGCATTTGTCTTCTCGCGTTAGTATCGAATGCAGTTAACTTTTGAGCTGTGGTCATTTTTGCGCTGGACTGCGCATGACTTGTCTTGTTGTTTGGTCGATCGGTTTCCGCCCACCACTAGTGGGGGTGAGCGATTTGGAATGGCGAAAGAGATGCCTCGTTGAAGAGGGGATCTCCGCTATTTTTGTTCTGTCAGGGATGTGTAGTCCTCTTATGGATATTTCGTTTATTCGGGATAATACCTCTAGTGTATTTGCACATGCCGGGAGGCGTGATATTTCTGTATTTCTTGAAAGCAAGGTAAATTAACATTTTCATTAACTCTATTGATTTTGGGTCGTGAGCGATTTCGATTCATAGCCTGTCTGCGAAAGTCGTCGTCACGAGATGTTTTTTCCCAGCTCACATGTCGCTGCATTGTACTGCATCGGTTGATGCAGGTACCAAGGACCATTACTTGCTACTTGGTTAAATGAACTAGGTTTAGAAAACCTTTATTATCTAGAGGATATTCTTGAGGACATTATTTATACTTCGGCAGACGTGTCTGTCTTGCTGAAGTCAAACTAAGGAGAGTGAACTGATCTCATACATCTGGTTATCTCCTGGCTGTTATAGAAAAGGATGGAGTTGTTCATCTGACTACATTTACAGCACTTTGAAATATAACATGCATCTGACTCATCATTGTAATGCTGTCTACCGTTTATTGCTGTATTGAATGTTGCTGTGATAATGACTGTTTGATGTGCCTACACATTTGCGTAACCATTTTGTCACTGTGGCGTCCACAATAAATAATGAAGAAAAACGTCAACGGCTGTTTCAAGACTCATTGACTTTATACGTCGTGAGTTTACTGACGTCCTATGTGGATTGCCCTGTTATTGTTGCATGAACATTGTTTTGACTGAACACATCTACACACTACACAAAACCAGACATGCGGATGCCATCCATCATCATATGGCATCACGCATCATTTGGTGGCCATAAGCTGGTTTGATTCTGGTACTAGCAAACACGGGGTCCCTTACCCACTTCATTTTCAACAAGAATTCATCAGCATCCTTCAAGAAATTAACATTCTTCAATACAGTCAACATCTTCAAAATTTTCAAAGTACTCGGCGTTGCCCGGTAAAAGTCAAATTTCAATTTTTTGACGGAAACAAGAATTTGACAGTACCCGGCGTTGTTACATGTTGCCGGAAAACCAGACATGCGGATGCCATCCATCATCATATGGCATCACGCATCAGTGAAGTATTTTAGTTAACTGAGTGACGTGATGTAGTTAACTTAGTGGTGTGTTTTAGTTAATTTGGTGAAGTATTTTAGTTAACTGAGTGACGTGATGTAGTTAACTTAGTGGCGTGCTTTCGTTAATTTGGTGAAGTATTTTAGTTAAATGAGTGACGTGATGTAGTTAACTTAGTGGCGTGCTTTAGTTAATTTGATGAAGTATTTTAGTTAACTGAGTGACGTGATGTAGTTAACTTAGTGGCGTGCTTTAGTTAATTTGGTGAAGTATTTTAGTTAACTGAGTGACGTGATGTAGTTAACTTAGTGGCGTGCTTTAGTTAATTTGGTGAAGTATTTTAGTTAACTGAGTGACGTGATGTAGTTAAGAGAACAGCTTGGTGCGTTATCTTTCCTAGTAGCGTGAAGAAGAGGACCACTTGCAGCTACTCTACTATCTCTTCTATCTCTGTTTCTTGACATTCAGACGTAACTCTTTCAATTCTGGTGTCTAAGCGTGTGTTGTAGCATTCGATTACAGAAGCTCACAGCGTTTAGCTTTGCACACGATCGTAGCTAGTGTGCCGGCGCTTCTCAAACCGTGACACGCACAGCTGCTTTGTATGTATTGAACGTGCATAATCCTTATACAATTTAATCGTAGGCTGGGGTGAAAAAAGGTTGAGAAACACTGTTTCATAACACATTGAAGAAGATCGCAGAAAATATAACGAACTCATATCGAGATAAACAAGCCATGATGCAATGAAGACAAGGAAACGCTAGAAAAAGTAACAACCCACGAACCTCTTACAAATTAAGCTTCAGTGATCTGAAACACACTTTAATGGTAATGTAATGTAATTTAGCTCAGTTGTGAACTAATCTCGCTGCGATATAGGCGCTGTTTTAATTGACATAGTGAAGTACAGTATACTATAACAGCTACCCTATATTCGGACAACCAGTTTTATGAGTAAGTTTAAATTAAAACCATCAGTATCGACTGCAGTTGGCGGTTGTGCCGCTACATAACTGTTGGTCTTTATTACTGATATTCTCTATTTGTTGTATTGTTGACTTTCTTCCGTTCCGTACTTCACGCTGTCAGTGTCAATTCTTTGTGTCGTTTTCAATTCTGCTATAGTCCGTTCGGAAATTCGTGCCCACAGAAAGCGTAAATTTTTTCCAAAACTGTTTGTTGTATGGACATGAATTTTTGCATGCAGTCTTAGATTTTCCATGCAGTTATTAATATATTTTTTGCCCTTACAAAACTCATGTCATGTTCGAATTTTCTTCTTTACGTTATATAAAAAACTCTTACTGTTGTCTGGGTTAATTTTTAGTAGTTTTACAGGAAAGTTACAAGATCCGTTCAAAAATATTTTTTTTTTTTTGGTTTGAATTAGTTACTCATATAACGTAAAGAAGAAAATTCGAACATGACATGAGTTTTGTAAGGGCAAAAAATATATTAATAACTGCATGGAAAATCTAAGACTGTATGCAAAAATTCATGTCCATACAACAAACAGTTTTGGAGAAAATTGACGCTTTCTGTGGGCATGAATTTCCGAACGGACTATATCTGTTTATACTGCATGTTCCCAGAACGCGTGTTTTCTAGGTTGTCCACATAATGCGTGTATTCTAGCTACTTTACTCTGTTCTGAAAACTCGTTTGTTCTAAAAGTTCTAACTATGTCGTGTGTGTTTTCAGAATGCGCGTATTCTTACTATGCCGGTGGCAAAATGCGCAGAATCAAAATCGTCTGTCTCTTTCTGGTTATGTATAATGACGTCGGCCATACTTTATTTACTATTGCCTCTTTCAGAAATTGTTCCACTAACTTTGTCTTAGTTTCCGTAAAACTAGTTAAAGTTGGATTACCAGCTAAAAATTTGCACGTACTGATCAAAACGGACTTACAGAAACCTTTGTCAACTTCAATGTTTGATATCTTCCCACCGGACGAACTACAGTAATCGTTCTATCTATTCCAAAGTACGGTACAGGAATAGTTGGAATGCTCGCAATGGGGGAAAAAAAATAATGACAAACAAAATCAATGGCCAGAATAATTACGGGAGCTACTTCTAATCAATTTTCGCAGCACTAAAGTAAATAATTCAACTTTTTCTTTTAATTAGCAAGTTTTATCATAATTGAACATTTTCGTCAACAACTCCGAGAGTAATTTACGGGACGGCTACAGGTCACGAAGTGTAAATTTGAATTACAGACACAGTAAATATAAACCGTGATTGTCTACCTTCATTCGTCGCGAAAATCGTTCGTACGTGCCGTGAACTGTAACTTTTAACACATAATTAAATCAATTAGAGCAAAGAAGCAGTACCAGCTGTGGAGTAGTTAATAAAACATGATCAAAATTTAATTGTAAAGAAAGAAAACAGCGTAAATGCTAAGAAACAAAATAATTGGAGGCTGATAAACTGGCAGATGTTACAGCTAATAAGATTTATCAAAGACTAACAAAATTTATCAAATATTTTTACATTGATTTTGACAGAAAGTGTCTTCACTCGGCTGGTGACATATTGATCAAATCTTCCTGAAGACTTTGACCCGGAGAAAAGTTCATTAGCCGGTCAGAAAGTCAGTACGGGCAAATGTTATCACGGGTGATTCGCGAATGTTTACATTTAGTGGTAACTGTTTTTTATCTGTTATTTTTTATGTTATATAAATTTCGCGAACAATTACTATTGTCTGTATTCTCTTAGGGAGCCGCTGTAACATAGTGGTTAGTGCACTGGCTTCCTAGCTCAGTGGTCAATTGTTCAATCCCCAGTTGAGGTGGGATTATTTTTAGGGTAAGGCGGCCGGCGTGATGCTGACCACATCACCCCTAGTGTGCCGATGGTCGAGAAAATATGGGCCTAACACTATATTCCCAATATGCCTCTAAGGGCGTGTAAACGAGATCCTATTTTTGTTTACCTGTATTCTCTTGGCTTCGGTTGTAGCGGCACATTTGCATATTCAGTAGCCTTCCCTAGTCTTAACTGACTATGAGAATGATGTCCCCTTGAGGTGAAATGCCTCACCTGCTTTCTTATTTGATGCTCCTTTCGGCGTGTTATTTTCTCGTCTGCTTGTAAGATCTTTTTTCGCCCAATCTAAGGTGGCGTGGTATGGAGTATACGTAGTTAGTTGCTTTAACGTGGCAATCAACCGTGGCTGTTTGTGATTTTTCTAGGCATTTTTTTTCATTCAGTAGTTTGCCATTGCTTTCTGAACGGTACGGCGCTTATACCATTGTTAAAAATCCACACAAAGCGATCTGCTACCAAACCGCCTGTAGCAGGTTTCGAACCTGGTATATCTGGATTATGAAACTGCGTTCATATCCATTAGGCCACAGACGCCGACATGGAGTATATGCATGCGTAATACTATTTATTCCGTTATACTGAGTAGAACACACATATGTAATACTGTGTATTCAGTTATAGTCATTGAAGTACCAGTGGCAGTGGTTAGAGCTCTTGATCATTTAGGCAAAGGGAGCTGGTTCGAAACGTGATCACGTCACGCTCCAGTTTACCCAGTTGTGGGGAAAAAAAATGTTTGACTCGGCTCTTGAGTTAGGGAAGGCAGAGGCAACGCGAACGGAAAATAGTTTTTTTTTTTTTTTTTAATTTTAAGTAGGAAATTTGCCTCGTTTTGGCGAGGCGTGTCCCGTTCAAACTATGAAGCAAGGTCCGTCGGTTATATTAGGGCGCGTGATCAAATCTAAAAGACCTTGCGGTCTAGGATATATTAATCAATTAATTAGGGGAATAATCACAGTCACATCATTTAAGCGGAGATATAGCATCAGTGAAGTCTGTAACACTTTACTCATTTACTGTAGTATGTGACGAGGTATTTGCTATTTTAACCTAGTCAATTAGAGCGCTGGTTTCTAGCGGCTAAGGTGCTGGGTTTGAATCACGGTACCGACTCGCTCCAGTCTACCCAGCTGTAAATGGGTACCTGACTCTGTTCTTTGAGTTAGGGAGGGAAAAGGCAGCGAGGAAGGGAACCGGTCACCCCCAACTCTCGATGCTGGACCTAGTATGGTGAAGTCTCTAACACTTTACTCCCCGTACGGCAAGTATCTGCGATTGGACTACCTTGACTTTTTTTAACGTAGTCAGTAGGACATACCGTAGATATGCAACAGTCTTTAATCCGTTATAGTTTTTGTGCATTGGTTAGAGCGCGGATCATCTAAGCAAATGTAGCGGGTTCAAAACCTGGGTTAGCTTCAGTCTACTTGTTGTGAAAATAACTAAAAAGAAAATAATAATTTTTAAAAAAAAGCAGGGAAGATTAATTTTAAAGATTTATATACGGTGATTATAAAACTTTTACCTCATTCGAGGCAATTTATTTAATATTGTTTCATTGTTTTGTTCTTTTCATTTTTCTCGTTGGCATCTTTGTTCTTTTGTTAGATTCTTTGCAATTATACTTCGTTATTTACTGTTCTGCTTATATATTGTCATTTGACCCCAGTGTTTCCTGTGTTGTTTATTTATTTTCATATTTCTGGGTGGCTCATCTTAATTTTTTTTTTTAATTTCATTTATTGTCCACGTGTTTGCAATGTCCTTTGTCTTTTTATCTGAACCTATTTATATTCATCTTTTTTCTCCTGTTGTTGTTGATTTTAGAACCTTGCACATAATGAGCTATGGTATTTCTCTCAAGACATGCATCACAGTGGGATTCCTCTATCATGAAATATAATATTCCTAGTTGTAGTCTAAAAAGCTTGTTATTGCATGAAATTTTTGGTTCTCTATTTATCTGACATGTTCGTGTTGGATCTTTCAGCAGCTTATAAAATGTCAAGCTTTCTGGCTTTGTTTCCAATCTTCTGTCCATTCCGTTGCTATTAGACTTTTTATTGTGCTTTTGATATCTGTTGAGCCCAAATCTGTGTTTATGTGGTTAAGGTTGCTTCTTCCTGTTTTAGTTTCCTTGTTTGCTGCCTCATTTCCTTCTATTCCCACATGTGAAGGTATCCATGCTATTAGTACTGTGCAGTCTCTGATATTTAGGTGTGTGCTAAGTTTAAATATTTCTTCTGCTATGTCTAGTCGGCTACATTCGTGTGCATTACTTAGTGCTTGTATTGCTGATAGAGAGTCAGTTAAGATCGTTAGCTTATTGGGGGGAGGGGGGGGGGCTTGTCGGTAGTTATTTCCAGTGTTTCTGCTATTGCAACCACTTCTGCTGTGAAGATAGATGTATTTTCAGTTATACTATAATTTTTCTTTAGCCTCCATGCTGGAATATGTATACTTATACCTAGTTCTTCCTTTTCTACTTTAGATCCATCAGTATATACTTTTAATCTACCTTTAGTTGTTCCATCTATATATATATATGCCTAGTGCTACCTCTAGTACTTCAAGTGATGTTGATTCTATTGCTCCTGCAATTGTGCATAATGCCTAGTGTTGTATTTTATCTAATTTGTTCTTATTGTTGGTTGCTGCTGAGTCGTATAATATACTCGCATAGTCTATAATCCCCCTGACTAATGATCTGTAGAACATAAGTATAACCTTTATGCTTACACCCCATCCATTACCTTTTAGGTACCTCAACATGTTAGTGATTCCTGTGCAGCTCTCCGCCAGCTTATCTATAAGCTTGTTCCATTTGAGTTGTTGGTCTAGTGTCATAACCTAAGTATTTTGTTTTTATTGTGTTTACTATTTGTCCTAACATCTTTATGTCTATTACATTATTTTGTATTACTCTGCCTCTACTGAATATCATTCCTACTGGGTTTTTTTTAACATTTAATTGGAAGCCCCACTTTGTCATCCATTCTGAAACCTTATTTACTTGAACTTTTTTCCAGCCCTCCAGATTGCTTCATCATCTGCAAATTGCGATAACTTGTTTCTAATGTTTTTAAATTCGTCTCCTAGGTCATTTACCATTACATCAAATAAAGATAATACCGATCCTTGAGGAGTTCCATGTTGTTGTTCGTAAATCTCTGATTTATCATTATTTACCTGTACTGTAAAGTACCTGTCCTGTAAGAAGTTCTCTGTGTATTTGTACATTTTTCCTGCTATCCCTATCTTGCTAACCTTGTAGAGTATTCCTTCTCTCCAGCATTCATCATATGCTCTTGCTACATCTAAAAATATGGCCACTGTTTGTGCGTTCCTTTTGAAACCTGACTTTACTTCATGTTCTAGTTTAATAAGTTGATCCATAGTGCTTCTGTTTTTCCTGAACCCAGATTGCGTTGGGCTGTATAGATTGTTTTTTCCATGTGAAATTTTAGTCTGTTGTTCACTACAGTCTCCATAATTTTGCCTAACTGAGATGTCAATGCAATTGGTCTGTAGGAACTCACATCATGAGCCTCCTAATCTGGTTTTAGTATTGGCATCACTACTGCTACTTTCCAGTCCTTTGATATATTTCCTGTATTCCATACATAGTTAAATAGAGAGCTAATTATTTCCAATGTATTTTTATGTAACTTTTTAAAAACTTCATAGCTCAGGATGTCCTGACCTGAAGCTGAAATATTCTAATCCACATATATAAATTATCAGGTAAATGTAAAGCCTAACACATAACTTCAATAAAAGGAAAGAAGAATGGTAAAGAACAGTGCTGTCACAATGACTGTACTCGAAATCCCCCTTGTTTTCTACTTCGTCTGCAAATTGTAACGTTTCACGTTGATAGTAAAAGCCTACTGCATCATTACACGCTTGCTTCAATAAAACGTGTACTGCCTTTCTAAGAAAAACCTTGAGATACGCAAGCTGATTAATGACCTAAATTAATACTAGCATTAATTACACTACGTTACCATAAACGAACAGACAGATGGACTAAAGATAGAAAGAAGGGAGGGCTGAAAGCAGGGACACATGCAACACTAAACACGCGTCGCGCGATACACAATTGCTGCCATCACGCGTGTAAGGCCACATGCACTAGCTTTTTTCAAATCGACAGTGATAAAAACACTACCCATACCAGAGTTAGGTTTTAAAATCCTGAAAAACGCTTATTAGGAAATATGACATTATACTGGTTTACGTTTGAAAACATTACAGTACCCAGACACCACATCGTTTTCGAAGTAAACAGGAGGTAGAAGAAAGTGCATATTTTGAACGCAGCCACTTAGCTCCTTTAAATTTGTATATTTGGGTTCCTTAGGACTTGCTGACAAAAATATGTTAAACGTTACGCAAATAGTCTAGGAATTACCAAATTATAGCCAAAAGAAATAGTGAGGGATGTCAGACAACACCCAAATCAGAATCGCTCAGTGGCAGATTTTCACCCCACCATTGTACGGGAAATAGGCTGACATGTTACCTCCTATTTGATTGGCGGAAAATAAATGTAAGGCTAAACACGATTAGTCGGACTATAAATACTACTTCGTTGTTGTTAGGGGAAACGTGAGTAGGAGTACTTTTTTGAAAAGCTGTGTAAACATGGCATGATTGGTTAGACCTGCCAATATAGTCAATTAGAGGCGTCAGGTCAACACCACATTTGCAAATAAACTTACTACAGAATCAGTGCGTTGAGCACCAGTGCATATTTTGCTAAATAAAAGCCTGGGACATCGGCAGATCGAAATTGTGCTATATTCATTGCCGGTCAACGTAATTCTGTGTTATTTCCATGAATTGTGGTAAGCTTGAAATATTTGACATCTTTTAATGAAAATTGAATGTAAATTGATAATTTATGTCTGTATATATGTGTGGTTCAGTAGCGAACATGAGGTAAAGCCTATATAATGCTCCAGCCTGAACAGAAGGTGTCGGAGGAAAGTAAAACTACATGGAATTGCCAAACAGTACACTGCCACCTATATTATTGACTAGAAAGAAATAATGCTGGAATTGCAGAGGCGTAGTAACCATTAGGGAGGAATATACTGGTGAAAATTGTTTCAGATGAAGATAGCAGTTGGCCTACCGCTCTGAACTCAGTGTTTGTTATGTATTGTGCTCAGTGTAGAAATAGAGTATAAATTAGTTCTGAAGTAGGAGGTACAACCTTCTTGTTTCAGGGACTGTGGTCCTAAAGCTATTGAGCAGTACCTGGTCAGAGCTTTGCTGAATCCAGAGGCGGACAGCATACTCCTTGGTCCATATAGCAAACAGTGAGGTGTCTCCAGAACACAGGGGAGCAATCGAGCAGAGGAGTCTTTTCCTGCCGCCATCACGAAAGTTAAGCCTATGTGGCCAGCTGAGCTCAACATTATGTAACCCCATCTTAAACTAACATTGTATAAAAATAAGAGGGGAAATTAATTGTTTTAATGAACGGAACTGAGAACATCTCCAATACTAGTTCCCACAGAAATAAACACTTGAAGTCATGATGACAAATACCAACATAGCTTGAAAAAACAACACCAGTATTACCTCATATTACCACTACACAACTGACACACATAGGATAAGATTAATAAAATATGTCACTACAAGATTCATATTGATAAATTCTGTACATATAACTTGTAATTAAAAGTGATTGTGATTCCTGGTTCACTTTGTATTTGAATCAGGACACATATATATTAATGAAAAGTGCTTAATACATATTGATATTTGAAAATTTACCAGTGACTCATTTAAGATAGTCTTATAGAATGGTACATGTGTGTGAGTGTCACAGTGTTGTCAAGTGTGGTGGAATAAATTGACTTGTTTATCTGTCTGTTGTTGTTGTGACTTACACTTCATCATATACATACCCTAGACATTCAACGTAGTCATCACTATATTCAAGAATAATTCTGACTGAGGTATAAATATGTGGTAGCAAGTAAGGTCATCTATAATACACTACCCTTATTAGATATAGATACCTTCACAGCTGATCTCAGTCAGTACACTAAGTCCCCTATAAATATTTATATATCCCACTTTACCACATATATTGGGGTCTCGCTCTCGGGATTTTGAATCTTTCCCTATTAAAAATATTGGGGTTAATTCACTTCAGGGAATAATAGAAATAGAAAAAGTATCCTTGGGTGAAAATAAATAAGGTTGAGCTCTCAGTGCATGTAGTGTCCTTAGATAATTATTGATAGATTGAATTGTTACATTTGCATGATAGACAATGGCCGACTTGGCAAAATTTCGATCTGCTGCTGTACAGACTGCGAAAGAGTTAGGAATGGACGGGCAAATTATGATTTCTTATGTCACTGCTGAATGTGACAAATATATTGAACGGGAAGAAAGAAGATTAGAAAAAGAGGCCGAAAGAAGGTTAGAGGCTGAGACTAAGAGGCTGCAATTTGAGGCTGAGGCTGAGACTAAGAGGTTGCAGATTGAGGCTGAGGCTAAGATGTTGCAGATTGAGGCTGACAAAGAGGCTAAAGCATTGGAAGCCGAGGAAAGAAGACAGGCTGCAGAAAGAGAAGAGAATAAATTAGCTGCAGAAAGAGAAGACAAGAGATTAGCTGCAGAAAGGGAAGCAGAAGATAAAAGATTACAAAGGGAACATGAATTACGACTAAGGGAGTTTGAGTTTCAAGGCCATGCTCCTGAAAATGGTGCCAGTCCCTTTGCCTCTGATGCCACTGCTAGCCAGGGAGCCTCAACCTCAGCTATGAATTTTCATTTAGATCATTTCGTTGAGAAAGACGATGATATTGAGAGCTATCTAAATAGATATGAACTATTAGCTACCACATATGGGTTAGAGAGAGAAAGGTGGAGCTTAAAGTTATCTCAAGGACTTCGTGGGGCAGCTTATGAAGTTTTTGCTAAAATGAGCAGAGGTGATCAGGAAAATTATGACATGCTAAAGCAGGCTCTTTTGTTAAGATATGAAAAGAACGCCGAATTTTATAAGAAAAAATTTAGGAATGCTAAACTACTGTCAGGTGAAACCTACCACCAGTTCTCTGCACGAATAGAGACATACTTGGAGAAATGGACTTCTCTGGGGAAAACCCAAGATCTTAAGGAAATGGTCCTTATAGAACAACTAAGAGAGTCCATGGCTCCAGACCTGAGAAAGTTTCTCATGGAACAAGGTGCAGAGAGGCTGGGTGAGTTGCTAAATGTTGCTGAAAGGTATCAAGCAGCTCAGGCAGAAGTATCAGGTAATAAGAAGAAACAGGTGGATAATTTTAGGGCACCACAGAACTTTAATCAATTTGATCCTAGAGATCAAAACAAAGGTAAGCACCAATTTGATAGGCCACGGTATGACAATAAAAATAAAACCCCACAATTCGATGAAAGGAAATATGATGAAAGAAAATCTTTCAACCAAGGAAAAAGGTGGTGTAAAAATTGTCAGATGGACAATCATGACACTGACCGTTGCAGAAGGAAACCTGTGTATATGGCCACCCTTAATGTCAGGTCGACCTCAAGACAGGAGGAGGATATTATGTTGGATACCACTCCAGAAGAGATGAGGAAGGCACAGGCTGGGGATAAGACCCTCAAGCCTTGTTTCAGGAAATTGTCAACTCGTCATACAACTCCAGGCAAGGGAGATTTTTACATGAAAAACAAGTTGATGTATAGGAAGACTGGAGCTAGATCCAAAGGTCAGGGACAGCTGGTACTTCCTAAAAGATATAGGGCAGACTTAATAAGGAGCCTACATGTGAAACAAGATGGGGACCATGAGAAGATTGGTACCATCATCTAAAAGGTGGCTCACAATTATTATTGGCCCAAGGCAAGATGGGACATTGAGAATTTTGTAGAAAGGTGTAGCATAGCACATGAGGGAACACCCACAAGTGGGAACATGGATCAGGACCTGGACACGCCAAGGGGCAAAATTAGGCCTGACAATACAAAGAGAAATAAATTTGATAAAGTGGACCAAATGGAATGGGAAGCCCCTTTTCACGGACAAGCTTCAATTAACTGTTTTACAATGGCCACTATGCAGAGAGTGCAAAAAGATGTCTTACCCCAGGATAAGCCGAAAATCCCTCAATCGGACTTAAACAAACTGGAGGAAGAGGATGTAGAGAGGAAATCTCTCATCAAGAATTTTAAGTGGGGAGAAAGCCCCAAGAGGAAAATTGGTAGCGGTCGTTTTGTGCATGATAATTCTGGGAAGAAAAATCATCACTATAGAGCTTCTAGTGGAAGAGACCATACCGGTGCATGGACAAATAGGTCCACACAATTAAAGGTCCATATGTAACGCTGTTAAGAACGTGGACTGATGAAAAGGCAGAGGAAAATATCACATCCTCATACCAATATGTGAATGAGCTGACCACTCGTTTAAGAACTGGCTGGAAACTTGCCAATGAAAATTTGAAACAAGCCAGGAAGAAACATGCTGCCTATTATAACAGGAAGGCGGAAGACAGAGATTTGGCTGTGGAAGAGAAGGTACTGCTTCTTCTCCCCGGTAGTCAGAATAAGTTACAGATTGGATGGCAAGGTCCATATACAGTTCTAGAGAAGGTGTCTAGAACAAATTATAAGATAGATAAGAAGGGGAAAGAAAAAATCTATCATGTGAATCTCCTGAAGAAATATTTGGAAAGAGAACATCAGGAAGAGACACACTTGTTGACCTTGTCTATCGCCATGGAGATGAAAAAGGAACCACTTTCATCATTTGAATATCCATTACCCCCCTGTGAGACAGCGGCACAGGTGAAAATCAGTACACATTTAACGAAAACTCAGAAAGAGAGAGTGAAACAGGTTCTAGATACTCATACAGAGGTGTTAACAGACCGACCAGGGCAAACAAACTTATTGGAATATGATATGAAGCTGATAGACCCCACACCTGTCTGTATGAAACCCTATTCGATTCCTTTTGCTAAGGAGAAAGCTTTGAAGGAAGAGATAGACTATTTGTTGAAGGAAGGAATTATTTCACACAGTGAATCTTCGTATAGTTCCGGTGTTGTACTCCTAAGGAAGCCCTCTGGAGAACATAGACTCTGTATAGATTACAGGAGACTGAATGCTATTACAGAAGGACAGGTGGATCCATTGCTGGATACAAATCAGCTGTTTGCCAGACTAAATAAAGCTAAATATTTCTCAAAAGTGGATCTGAGTAAAGGCTACTAGCAGATTCCAGTAAAACCTGAGATCAGACAAAATTGTTGGATGTAAACATTTCGGAGGAACGTAATGAATCCCTGAGTTGCCTCTTTGATTGAGGATATTCCGAATGTTTCATACAGGCTAATAAGAAGATTATGGGATCCACTACGAAAACTCTGCTATCACCAGGTATATGTTATCTCCTCATAACGTACATTTTGAGGAAAATCTAATGTTCTCTGGACATGTCATTGCGCAGACTCAGAGAAGAGAAATGGTGAATAAGGGTTGTGAAGCAGCATTAAGACAAGCAGTCACACTTGCGGCTGTTCAGTAACATAACCGAAAAATATTATTGGTTGTAGAGGTCTGAGGCAGATTTCATGAGTAGTGCCTACTCTGAATGGACCCAACTGCATAAAACCATGATAGCACAACAGCAGAGTAAAGTCAAGTTGACTTACATTTATCTATGTGTATATAGAATAAAGGACTGACATAAGATGTCTGTTTTAAGAGGGGAGATGTCGTGAAATATTCTAATCCACATATATAAATTATCAGGTAAATGTAAAGCCTAACACATAACTTCAATAAAAGGAAAGAAGAATAGTAAAGAACAGTGCTGTCACAATGACTGTACTCGAAATCCCCCTTGTTTTCTACTTCGTCTGCAAATTGTAACGTTTCACGTTGATAGTAAAAGCCTACTGCATCATTACACGCTTGCTTCAATAAAACGTGTACTGCCTTTCTAAGAAAAACCTTGAGATACGCAAGCTGATTAATGACCTAAATTAATACTAGCATTAATTACACTACGTTACCATAAACGAACAGACAGATGGACTAAAGATAGAAAGAATGGAGGGCTGAAAGCAGGGACACATGCAACACTAAACACGCGTCGCGCGATACACAATTGCTGCCATCACGCGTGTAAGGCCACATGCACTAGCTTTTTTCAAATCGACAGTGATAAAAACACTACCCATACCAGAGTTAGGTTTTAAAATCCTGAAAAACGCTTATTAGGAAATATGACATTATACTGGTTTACGTTTGAAAACATTACAGTACCCAGACACCACATCGTTTTCGAAGTAAACAGGAGGTAGAAGAAAGTGCATATTTTGAACGCAGCCACTTAGCTCCTTTAAATTTGTATATTTGGGTTCCTTAGGACTTGCTGACAAAAATATGTTAAACGTTACGCAAATAGTCTAGGAATTACCAAATTATAGCCAAAAGAAATAGTGAGGGATGTCAGACAACACCCAAATCAGAATCGCTCAGTGGCAGATTTTCACCCCACCATTGTACGGGAAATAGGCTGACATGTTACCTCCTATTTGATTGGCGGAAAATAAATGTAAGGCTAAACACGATTAGTCGGACTATAAATACTACTTCGTTGTTGTTAAGGGAACGTGAGTAGGAGTACTTTTTTGAAAAGCTGTGTAAACATGGCATGATTGGTTAGACCTGCCAATATAGTCAATTAGAGGCGTCAGGTCAACACCACATTTGCAAATAAACTTACTACAGAATCAGTGCGTTGAGCACCAGTGCATATTTTGCTAAATAAAAGCCTGGGACATCGGCAGATCGAAATTGTGCTATATTCATTGCCGGTCAACGTAATTCTGTGTTATTTCCATGAATTGTGGTAAGCTTGAAATATTTGACATCTTTTAATGAAAATTGAATGTAAATTGATAATTTATGTCTGTATATATGTGTGGTTCAGTAGCGAACATGAGGTAAAGCCTATATAATGCTCCAGCCTGAACAGAAGGTGTCGGAGGAAAGTAAAACTACATGGAATTGCCAAACAGTACACTGCCACCTATATTATTGACTAGAAAGAAATAATGCTGGAATTGCAGAGGCGTAGTAACCATTAGGGAGGAATATACTGGTGAAAATTGTTTCAGATGAAGATAGCAGTTGGCCTACCGCTCTGAACTCAGTGTTTGTTATGTATTGTGCTCAGTGTAGAAATAGAGTATAAATTAGTTCTGAAGTAGGAGGTACAACCTTCTTGTTTCAGGGACTGTGGTCCTAAAGCTATTGAGCAGTACCTGGTCAGAGCTTTGCTGAATCCAGAGGCGGACAGCATACTCCTTGGTCCATATAGCAAACAGTGAGGTGTCTCCAGAACACAGGGGAGCAATCGAGCAGAGGAGTCTTTTCCTGCCGCCATCACGAAAGTTAAGCCTATGTGGCCAGCTGAGCTCAACATTATGTAACCCCATCTTAAATTAACATTGTATAAAAATAAGAGGGGAAATTAATTGTTTTAATGAACGGAACTGAGAACATCTCCAATACTAGTTCCCACAGAAATAAACACTTGAAGTCATGATGACAAATACCAACATAGCTTGAAAAAACAACACCAGTATTACCTCATATTACCACTACACAACTGACACACATAGGATAAGATTAATAAAATATGTCACTACAAGATTCATATTGATAAATTCTGTACATATAACTTGTAATTAAAAGTGATTGTGATTCCTGGTTCACTTTGTATTTGAATCAGGACACATATATATTAATGAAAAGTGCTTAATACATATTGATATTTGAAAATTTACCAGTGACTCATTTAAGATAGTCTTATAGAATGGTACATGTGTGTGAGTGTCACAGTGTTGTCAAGTGTGGTGGAATAAATTGACTTGTTTATCTGTCTGTTGTTGTTGTGACTTACACTTCATCATATACATACCCTAGACATTCAACGTAGTCATCACTATATTCAAGAATAATTCTGACTGAGGTATAAATATGTGGTAGCAAGTAAGGTCATCTATAATACACTACCCTTATTAGATATAGATACCTTCACAGCTGATCTCAGTCAGTACACTAAGTCCCCTATAAATATTTATATATCCCACTTTACCACAATGTCAGCTTTTTGTTTGTCCGACTCCGCTCGTTCAGGTATTTTTATAGTTGGTATTTTAATTCTTTTAGTATTTCCTTTAATTGATTTCAATGTGTCCCAAACACTTGTAATGGAGTTGTGACAAAACGTCTGAACTTGCTCTTTTGTGTGATCTCTCACACCTTCAGCCCTCCGGCAGTATCCTTTCTTTTTCTTCATTTTTCTCATTCATCTCTTTTATTTGGCATAAATCATGCCGTTTCATTCGTTATTTCTACTATTCTGCTTTATGCTGGACATAGCATAGTGAAGTCTCTAACACGCCACTCCCCTATGGCAGTATTTGCTACGGGAGTAATTCGCATCTTATTGTTTCACACTTCACTCCCAGACTGTTGTTACACTTCGCCAGGTTTGGTGACCCTGCCGGCGATAACATTTTATCGCATAATCCGTCTGACCACCTGTGGAAACGTATCGGTCAAACATTTGACCCATTGGAAAGCGGCTGATCGTGTTGACACAAACTTGTCTGAAAGAAGACAACACGGTCTGACCAGACATCTATCTGGCGGAGGCACGCAGATAAAGAGGACAATTAGATAATCTGTCGGGGCAGACATCTGGGCGGAAGTCATTGCGCCAGAAACACAGCGTACAATATGGTGATAGACAGAGGTGCGCCGGAAGTCTTATGTAACGATATGACATAACTGTCGTAAGAGGCCACGCGTGTATATTAAATTTAATATTTTCAAATACGCGTGGGATGAGTAATGATAAACTTCCCCACCCAAACAGTGCTAGATAGATTGGTTTGGTTCGCCAGAATCTACTATGATTTGATTGGAACTTTCGGCGGAAACACAACTGGGATTTGAAACTAAGGATTGTGATATATAATCTAACAAACTCGGAGACACAGACAGACTGCATCGCAGCGTCAGCTAAACACCTCCTACAAGCCAGAGGAAAGAGGATAGGACTTATCATTCCATAACTATAAGTACCAGATCGAGTATTGGGCAACTTTGGAATTTAAAAGTAAACCCACAATTTTAATACAAGACTGGAAACTGGGGAATTTTATCACAAGAAGTCATAAAAGGAATTTATAAAAAAGTTTTCCCATGCAGGATTCATAGAACACCAGCCGTCAGAGGAATTAACTTATATTTCCTAGACCAAGTCATAAGAGGAATGATACAAACAGTTTTCCTAGGCCATGAATTCGTAGAACACCAGCCGTCAGAGAAATTAACTCATATTTCCAGACCAGTGATTCGAACAGAATCTAAATACAGGGCTGTGGGTCCATTCTAAATCTGTGCCAGAAGTGTATATTCCCAAAATTTTGGGTTAAGTGTAAACAATTTATTTACTAATGTAAATTTTACAGGTTTCTTGCTAAGTGGTTATATACAAGGCTGGCAACCTCAACATTTGAAAATAGTATATGCATGAACCACAACTGCAAGAGATGGTGATTGTTTCTGACTAGTCGTGCGGGAAACCCGACAGCAGAGCGACCCCAGACCCCGACGGGAGTAGCGACAAGTAATGAGTGAAAATTACATCACATGTGCCTAAAGTGTATAGAATCATTGTGTGAGATTTATATACGTTTTAATTGTAATTCAGGCAGATAAGTATTCACGCACTCCCGGCGCAATTTCCTAGTTGACACCCAGAAGGATATTGGTGAATTTTCATCATATTCCCTAGTTACCTTGTGTGCTCGGGTATTTAATTCTTCTGAGAGGTTAACATTAGTGGGTGGAGCGCATGACAATGGGCCTGTTAGTTTGCGGAGAAAAATGTACTGAGGCATTTGTTTCTTTCTAATTTGTCACAGTTTGTGGTTACAAGCCACCAGACGACTGTGGTAATAACGCCGATAGTGTGGGAGAAGAGCATCACCATCAAACGCCGAAATCGGACAGATTGAGTGAAGAAGTGTCCTCATCACCAAGAAGTGACAAAAACCACAGCTGCAAAACTCATCTGGAGCTAAGTGTTATATAACAGGCTACAGCAAAAATACGGACATTATTAACTCCCTTCCAAAACCTCTATGAGGAAAAATGTAATATAACTTTCACCCCATTTAATCCTTATTTTAACTTGTTGAGCTACTTGACTATTAAATTTGTTGTGTGTTATTTTAAACTAAACAATAATAGTTGATTCAGTTTATATGTACGAAAGCAAACGTATGAGCCAGTTTTTCTTGATAAATATATATATATATATATATATATCTTCTTCTTCCTCGTTCGCCTTCAGACTTCCACATTTATGACTCTAATAAAGGCAGTAGTCAACCCAAGGTTCCTGACATCTCCAAACAGTTTTTCGTTGACAGAAGTGGGTTGTTGCCATATGCTACTCCGTTCATTACTGTAGGCTGGGCAATACTGCAGGAGGTGTTCGACCGTCATCGGGCTGGTACCGCAGGTGCAGAGATCTGTTGCACCAATCTTGAATTTGTGGTATAGATGGTATCTCAATCTGTTGTGTCCAGTGCGTAGCCAAAAAATGATGACCTGTTCTTTCCTGGATAGTTGATGATATGCATCATTTTTCAAATGGCCCGGGTGCTCTCTTTCCCATTTGGACTTGAATGTAGCCTTTATAATAGACTTTGCCGTTGCGTAAGTTGTCTCTATATCATTTTGTTGTAAGGCACCTCCTTCCTTAGCAAGTTTGTCTGCCTCCTCATTACCTGGTATGTTGCAATGGGCTGGTATCCACTGGATAGTGCACTTGTTGAAGCATATATATATATAAATAAAGAGCCATTAATTATAAGAGGGCATTCTTTGGATTACTCCAACTGGGGTTTTGACAGGCCAGAACCATTGCATAACCCCTTCACAAAAGGCGACGGGCTAGATAATAAGTTAACAAATTTGCTCAGCCCTTAAGCAGCGTTTGTTTTTGACTTCTGTGAATATCTTGCGAAGGCTCCCCTCTGGTAGAAGCGCCATTTATCTTCTATCTACATCTTTGCCAAGAGTAATCTTGCGCGAAGATAGATACCTCGGACGACCTACTTTTAGATACGCTTGCGTTGTGACCATTAGGGGACTACTACTGCAATGCAAGGGGAGGCAATCCCGTGACAGGAGTGAGTGTCTGGATTAAGAGTTTCACAGAAGGTTTTCCAATATGCTTCCTTTTCTTTGAATATTATTTTACTTGTTTCATTTCTTATTTTTTTAACTATTGTTCAAAGTTGCTTTCTGTCCTATTTCTTCTATATCTTGCAGACCTTTGTTTTCTTAGTTTAATTTTTTCTGTGCATTTGATTGTCCACCATGGAGCTGGGTTTTTTTTCTACTGTTGTGATTTTTATTTTCTATTATTTTGCTCTGGATTTATTTGCTTTGGCATATTTGAGTTGGGTATGTGTCTTGCTGCATGTCTTCGTATTTCTTCTGTCAGGTTATTTGTAAATGTATCTACACTATCACGTGTATTTGGTCTTCTGCTTAATTGTAAAACTGACTTCATGCCTATAATTTTCTTTTAACTTCACCAGACGCAATTCTTCCTCCTTGAAACTAGTGCTGATCTAAGGTCACAACTTAACGATCGGCTATCAACTTCATTTGCTGTTTTGAGTGACTAACACTTCGGGAGTATTTCTGCTAACTCTGGAATAAGCCCCTGTCACAAGATGAGCTCGGCCAGGTCAGGTAATTTCGAAGGCACACATTTCTGCACAGATCAAATGCAGCTACTCACCGCGTGTGCTACAGCCAGAGCTACCAGCGAACGTGGTGTTCATCGTCCTCCAGGACTAAAGAGACATATATGCTGCCAGTTTGGTCACACAGTCCATAATGTGTAAAATATACAAATTTAACATTACAACTTCCATCAACTTTCAGATGTAAAGAAATATCAACGGCTAAGCTTGTGTTAATTTGTCAAGATTACTCTTTGCTATGATATCACATGACAGACAAGAGCTGAGAAACGATCAAAGATGATTATAGACAAAGGTGCTTTTTAATAAGTTAAGTTATTATTATCTTTTCAGTGTTATATAGAACCAATCCTGAAATATGGGAGTGTGTCATGGAAAATTAGTAAACAAGTAGGGAAGGCACTAGAGGCCACAGAGATGTGGTTTTATAGAAGAATGTTAAAATTAGAATGGACAGCCAAAAAGAGTAATGAGGATGTCCTGAAAGAGGCCAATGAGCAAAGGAAACTTATTTCACAAGTTAGAAAGAAGCAATCCACTTTTTCTGGGCATGTTATGAGAAGAGAAACGCTATAATATATCGTAAAAACAGGTAAGACTGAAGGAAAAAGAGATTAGGGAAGACAAAGAGAGCAAAAACACGACAGTTTGACATCGTGGCATGGAAAGAAGTCAACAGCAGAACTGATAAATTGTACTGGAGACAGGAAGTTGTGGAGAGACATGATCTCCTACGACACTAGGCAGGGTACTTGAAGAAGAAATATATTATTATCTTACAAGCAAGTATACATGTCAAAATAATTACGAAACAAGAAGCAAAGCCAACATCTTAAACTTTAAGCATCTGCAGCACATTTAGAAGACTTAGAAGTGCGATTGGATAAATAAAGTGTAATTTGACTAATTAATTTAGAGCTAAGGAAAAGATGCGGACAACAGCCAATACAAATGGAAATTAAGGTAAGAAGGTGGGGATGGATAGGACATACACTCAGAAGAGAACAATCAAGCATAGCCAGAGGTGCCCTTAACTGGAATCCACAGGGGAAAAGAAGAGTGGGGAGGCCAAGGAAAACTTGGAGAAGAACTGTTGAAGAGGAGGCTAAGGAAATTGGAATGACTTGGGCACAGCTGAAAAAGACAGCCCAGAATAGAAATCGATGGAGAGCAACTGTTTCTGCCCTATGTTCCACGGGGAACGGAAATATATGATGATGATGATGAATTTGACTAATTAATAAACAGTTTGTTAATCCCAATTTGTTTATTTACATTTTGTAAATGTGCTATTGTCTTAGATAGTTGTGCCTTTTATAGCCTGTTTCCTGATTTTATACCTTAAGATTGGGTTCTTTCCTCGCGTGAGCGCTAAATATTTAACCATGAGAAAATGCTGATTCCGGTAGGTACACTCCAAAATGATCAAATGATTGTCCCTGTTGTAGCGGGTGGTTATAAACAAAACAAAGGGGAGTAAGGGTTGCTATAGGTCTCATCCAAAAAATGAGAAATGCCTGCAACCAAGCCAACCGTACCTTCACGCGTGGTCCAAATCTTGGACTCGGTGCTCCCTGTTTCTACCAACACGGCTCTGGCAAATGGCGAGTATCTGGCGCCAACAAACCAGACCCCCAGAGTCTACTGGGGTAAAACTCTAGACTATGGGGGAGGTAACCCTACAAAAACCTCTGGCAGAGCAAGTCGTCCATCAGTTGTGGCCGATGCTGGGCCCACCGGCGCGTGGACACGTCCCGATCCCCATCGAGACTTGCCCGGGGAGCACACCCCGGCTCACAAAAAGCAGAGAAGGCTACTCTCCAAACCTCCGATGTCTTGCGGACAGTGTTAGGATCTACAAGAACATGGACAGGATGACTCCACAACTTCCCCCACCGAAGACGGAACATGTCAGTCAACAACAAAAAAACTACCAATTCAAAAACCAACAAACACCCAGTAGATACGTTTAAAAGAATATCAATAGAGAGAGAGAGAGAGAACAATATAGTATCACGGAAGAGGATAAACTACAAACACAATAGGCATTAAACAATGCCACAACAAACGGCAGATAAATTACAGCCTGGAAGAGCAAACTCACAAGAAAAATACAATGTATATAGAATAATAATAATAATAATAAATTCTTTAAGCACCAAACACGGCGCATAAGGCAGAAACCAGTGCTCTCCAGGTTGTTCGTTGTGACGCCACTCCTCTTAGCTCTTGCACATTGTTTAATCCCAACGTTCTTCGTTCTCTTATTATTGTTCTTCTGAGTGTTTCTTTTGGTCTTCCTTTTTTCCTCTTACCCTCAGGAACCCAAGTGAGTGCCTGCAATGGTATTCTGTTGTTTTGCATTCGTAGGACATGACCGATATATGACCATCGTCTTTTCCTTATATAGTTGGAGACATATTTCTGCCTAGAGTCTTCTCTTATTTGTCGATTAGTCTTGAATTCTTTCCAACTGATGTTCATGAGTTTTCTAAGACATTTGTTCTCGAATGTATTCAGCTTGTTCTCCAATGATTTTGTTATTTTCCAACTCTCACAGCCGAATGTTAACATTGAGATAACATTTGAATTAAACAGACGAAGCTTGGTATGTATATTCAATGATCGTAATTTCCAAATGTTAGATAATCTATTGAAGGCGCTAGCTGCCAAAGCAATTCTAGTATGAATTTCTCTTGTTGTGTCACCATCCTGAGTCATTTTACTGCCTAAATAATTGAAACTTTCAACTTTCTGTAGTTTTTCCCCGTTCAGGATGATATTAAAGGTCTCGTTAGAAAAGTTCATAGCTTTAGTTTTAGATGCATTTATTTGGAGACCTATTTTAACCGAAAGACGACACAAATTATTTACTGCTTCTTGGGATTGTCTGGGTGTTGAACTTAAGAATGCTAAATCATCTGCGAAATCCAGGTCCCCCAGGAATTTTCCATTTGTCCATTTTATACCTGTTTGTTCATTGTGGGTATAGTTTCTCATAACCCAATCAATAGCTATTCCAAAAAGTAGTGGTGACATAATACAGCCTTGTTTCACCCCTGTCTCTACTGTAAACCATTCTGTATTCCCTTTATTTGTTCTAACACAACATCTTGCATTGTCATATAGCGCTTTGATTATATTCACATATTTTTTTTGGAAAACCATAGATTGTAAGTATCTTCCACAATGATGGGCGGTGTAGACTATCAAAGGCTTTTTGAAAATCGACGAAGGTGATAATAAGTGGCGATTGCATTTCCACTGATTCTTCTATAATTGTTCTTAGTGTGAATATTTGATCAATACATGATCGTTTCGGCCTGAAACCCGCTTGTTCTTCTCTGATCTTTTCGTCAGCATGCAATTTAAGTCTTTCTAACATCATGCAACATAATAATTTTCCAGGTACTGATAATAGAGATATACCACGCCAGTTATTACAGTCTGATAGATCACCTTTCTTCGGTAACTTTACAATAATACTGTCTTTCCATTGTTGTGGTGGCTGTTCTTCTCTCCATACTTCATTTATAATATCTAAAATTCTCAAGAGGTTGTTGTCATTAACTGCTTTAATCATTTCGCCTGAAATTTCGTCAACTCCAGCAGCTTTAAAATTTTTTAATCTTTTAACGGCTTGTTTGATCTCATCCAGCGTGAATTTATCGCAAGTTATTGGCAAGGTGGTTGTGGGTGTTTCATTATTAAAATCAGGTGTTACTGTTGGTGGTGGTCTGTTTAGCACCTCTATGAAGTGCTCAGCCCATCTCTTCATTTGTTCTTTTTCTGTTGGTATTGGATTCCCTAATTTAATATATAGAATGATGAACACTAATTATAACCCATATTAGGTTGAACCGGGTATCCCGTGCACACAACAAACACCAGTTTTCAAATGCATGGTCCAAAAACCAAAACAAACCTATATAGATAAGAAAAGATAAGATGTTCGATGACCAATAATGAAAGTCTTACAATGTCTGACTTCTCCTGAAGATGAGCTCGTAGAGTGCTAAGTACTTTGTGGACAAGAATCAGCAATACGGAACTGAGTCTCATAGAGAAAAGGGTATAGGAAGAATGGAGTTTAACATTTTCGAAAAGGTTGTCCCTGCGATGAGCATTGAAGACCGTAAGTCTCCACCCCGCTATTTCCCTCCCTGAACACTGTAAGATTATAAATAACTAGCTCTGAGCCACCTATACGTTACTATGTGTGTTTGTGTGTAAGTGTATAATTATCACCCTATTACTAGCACACTTCTATCTAATAATATAACAAAAATAACTGTCTGAAGAATGAATGACAACAGATAATTTATTGATTCTCTATGAAGGAATATTCCAATAAAAGTGAATACACGTGAACATAATGTGGCATAATTAAAAACTGTGACATAATTGTGCGCTCTCTTCTCCTTTCCGGCAGTATTGAACTAAATGTGCTGTGCGTACTGAATTAGGTGCATTATTCTATTGTTAGCACATTCTTTGTTCACGTTTCACGCTTCAATGCTTGACATGGCCAGACAAGCGTATCGCCCATCTCTGAGAGATTAACTGAGTCCATAAAACGTGATAATACACATTGACTTCAGGTAAATGCAAGCACGAAGTGTTTGCTGAACATTGCATAATGTGTTCTGACTCGACCGCAGGGTTAGGTGATTATAGATAAACGCAATCTTGGAAGACATCTGGAAGAGCGAGCAGGACGAATGATGTAATTAAACTTCCGGACAACCTGGTTATGATCAGGAAAAATGTAAGAAATTGTAACGTAAACATTACCAAGGTTTGTCGGATGTAGCAACTCCATATACGGAGAATAACTGTTTGAAATTTTCAAACGCAAAAATCATACAGAATACCGCATGAGGAAAAGTTTTCAGAACATGAACTTTAAATGAATTGGCTGACATTTGAGGCGCCAATAAACAACCGCGATGACTGGTAGTTTGTCAGAAAACGCAAGGTGGAAACGTGGGCCGGTAATCTACGATATAACGTATAAAAGGTTTGACATACGGCACTGCATTTCTGAAAACGTCAAAGTAGACAGCTTGGACCTTGCTACAGAAAAGAATAGAGTTGGATTCTGAATTTATAGGACCGGACAAAATGGATTAAGAGCATATCTGTACATCAATAGAAAACTCGCCAACATTGATACGGAACCCGGAATTCTACAGGATCACTCACAAGTCACAGGGGGATTCTGTAATAGAAATAATACCCCAGACGTGTGTTCGAGGCATTTGTGTTAAGTCGCCAGGATTATTCTACTGAGCAAAAAGTCTAAGATTTCTCAATTATTTAGGTGAATGTAACATATTTTGTATGCTGTGTATTCGACATATTCATACATGCTAGTGGTGTTAAAGACTCATACAAGGCTGGCAACTTCAGCATGTGAAAAGGATACATTCATGAACCACCACAGCAAGCGCTGGTGATTGCTTCATGCTAGTTCTCACGGAAGAACCAAAAGCAGAGGTAATCCCAGACTCCAAGTGGAGAAAGGAAGTGGATTTAAGAATTAAGCAATTATTAATTTCGGCTCGTTCAAGCCCCCACCCTGATTTACTCAGTTGAATTCTTCTTATTATGGTATAGCTCTGTTTAGAGTGTATTTAGTAAACTGACTGAGACAAACATGCAGTACATTCAAAATGATTAAATCGACGCTAAATTTGTATATTTACAAATAACAGATTTAATAGTCATTTAGGTTTTAACAAGGTTTTAAAGAAATGAATAATTATTTATATAAAAAAGTTGATCATCACTGTTGTGATGGAAGGTTAGTTTTTAACGAAAGTCACATGGCAGCTTTTCTAGGTTACTTAGCTGTCAGTGACGGTCCTGCTCCATATGATGGTTTTATTCTTGGTAGACTGATCACGCTCGTCGCTGGTCAAGGTTGTAGGGCGCAGCACGTTCCCAAAAATGTCAGGGAGTGTCTACGAAGTTGGTCCCTCGTCTTTATGCTCAGGCCACTTTTCCCTTCTTGTTCCAGAGATAGTACCCTCAACTGGTACCACCAACAACTATGGTAAACGAATAGAAACAAAACGCTCTCCTGAGTATTGCGTTTTCCGACACATAGTTATGTGTCCCTTTCTCCTATTCCACCATCCCATCTACCTCAGACTTTACCCTCAATGAGAATTAAACTTAATCCTTAGAGAGAAAACTTTCTTTACATTTAAATTGATTAGCTTTATATTCACTTTACATTCAAATGAAAAGGTTAATAATATAGATATAATATGCTTACATTAACATATGCACTGATTGAAAAGTGTTCACAATATGGATTGAATACGTTTTCATTTACATCTAGACTGATTTGAAAATGTAGATACTATAAATAGAATGTACATCATTACTTGCATCTTTCCCTCCGTGCTCCAAATGGAACTTGGGACAACCTATGCTTTTAGTTCTCTGTAAGAAACTAGCAATAAAGCAGTCACCAGCCCTCGAGTGGTGGTTTATAAAATCATCATTCTATACGCTGAGGTTGCCAGCCTCAAATGACTTTGACATCCATATCGTACCGATAGGTTTGGAAGTTATTTATGGTCCCGTCTGAGTAGAGTTGATGGTGATAAGTACGTGAGAAGAAGGTGTGAGAAATAGATTTCACGGGTGAATAGTTTAAGGAGAAGATATGTCTCTGGAATGAGTAAGTTTCTCTAGTCCAGCCTATCTATACGACTATAATTTAGTACAAGACAATTTTTCCCTCCTCATATATGTAAATATAAGTTTAACTACACACACACACACACACAACTATGTGACAACAAGACACACAAACGTGAAAAACTATGGTTAATTGGGTATGGGTCTGACCAACACACAATGTTAAGTTTCTTTTGTTGTTTATTATCATTAAACTTGACAATACCAAATATCTAAAGAAAAGATAAAACAAATCAGATTTACATACATTGGAAAATAACAGAATAAATGTGCCCTCCCCTTATTGAGAAAAAGAACCCACAAAGTTAATAACCCAAAGGTCAAAGGTTAGCACTATGTTACAGAATAGACAGTAAAGAAAACCAAAGTTCCTACTAAATGCTACTCAGTAAAGTAAACAATGTTAAGCAAAATCCATGTTAATATGATCCTGTAACAAGAAAAAAATATTCGCTCTCTCTCTGACATACAGTGGCCACTCAATCACGCTTACCTAATCTTGGTGATATCCCTTGTAATTACAATGGTTCCTGAATATACAAAATGTCAGGTGTATTTCCCAAATTGGCCCCAGTCCATCCTCTAATAAATAAGATTAATAAGGTGGACGCCTAATTTAGTGGTTTATTCCTGGATGGACAAATGTCACTTCGAATAGTTAGTGTAGAAACCGAGATCTTGGGTTCACAGTAAACAGAGAAAAATACTTCCAGTATTGGGAAACATCTGGTTGCTAAAAAAACTGTTACAATTGATAAATGATGGTAATCCTATCTGTTGGCTCTATGGTGAGTGCTGATTCTGAAACAGCGTAATTCTGGATGATACACTTGAATACGACTGTCAGTCGTCAGGTAATGTTATTTTTCTGCACAACCCCAGTGGGCTGATAAAATTGAAAAAATATAATGCTGTGTTTTATAAGTTCAGTTAAATTTACAAGTTAAAATGTTTCTTGTTTATCGTTGGCTCACAAATGAAAAATTGGTGACGCACAAGCCAAAAAAAAAGACAACATTAACCCATCAGTAAATGATGAAAAATAGCTGGCCGCTCTTGTGATCAGGTCTGCGAGGAATAAAGAAACATTATGGAAAAATGCTACAATCCTATATAGCTACATATATGCACACGGACGGGGACAAGACGATCTCATATCCACTCCGTCAGTCCTGATTAAATTTACAAGGCACACGGTGACTTTATTTACACCTATACGGTCAGCTTTTCGCTAGCGCGGCGATTTCAGGTCGGATGAAGGTATGCAACCTCCCCGCTCCTTTACGCGCGAGTTAGCGATCAGTGTACAATGTCAATTATTAATTAATTGTCCATACGCGCACTTACATAAATACCGCCTGTCGTTAATAGCTATTAAATTGTCGGCGTCTGTTGGTCATCGTATGGTATTAAACAATAGTCACTTATATAAATCTGAACGGGCTGATCACCCGTTTGCCAGTCACTTCGATTACGGAAACAACAGCAAATGGGTTGATTTGCCGTTGCCCTAAAGACGCCACTAGGCGTGATGGGAAACAATGGCAAAGAAAACCTATCTGCTCTTGCCCTAAGACGCCACTAGGCGTAATGGCCACTGACTGCTTTGACGGTTGGTGGCTAAGGACGGAAGAAGAAGAAGACTTATATAAATACACAAAATGAAATATACGTGAATTTTATTCTGCCACTATCAGTCGCGCCTAGCATATAATATCAGTCAACTAAACCGTCTCTTTTTGTGTGAGAAAGCGGGTGGTAAAAATTAACATTATAACTGAAACATCTGGTATAAAATAGCTACGCGTTATTTTATTTCACTAGTTCTAACAGCTAGAAAATCCAAGTGAATTATAATTGTAAAATCTTAACACTGTTAACCACGTAAACACTAATTTATATTACCAGAATATTGTAATAAAGATCCCCACGAATGCTATTAACACATCTTCCACAATGGTTCTAGGCTACGTGTTTAGATTATCCGAAAAATTCTGAGCGACAACTGATAGCAGGTTTAAAAGACCACAGTTTATATATCATCTTGGTCCTCTGATCTATAGATCATGCTACTTTTCACACTATTGTGCGTAGCAGATAATCAGAAGCATGAGTCCCCCAGATGAAAGTTTTACGGTCGCTCTGTCGGGCGTTAGACCGCCATCAGAGACGTAAATCCGTGTATTTTGCCTGTATCTGAAGATCAAAGAGCACGGGTTTTCCTTCTGTGTACGAACATCAAAGGGTCCTCAGGGAAAAGTTTTTGCACGTGCGTCTACTTCAAAAAGGTCCGGTGTTATTCACGTGCGGTCTGTCAGATATCCGATGATTGACAGATCAGCTCGCGTGAGAAACTAGATAAACAAACCTCATTCGCTACCTGTTATTACTGGCAGGTCACGAACGTTTATAAACGCTTCGTTTGTTTATGTTCAAGAAAAAGATGCGTGGATGAAAAATAAGCTTGTGTGAGTAAGACAGGCAGAAAAATGCGTGGTTTCTCTAGCAAATCATAGAACGCTAACGGGATTACAAGGCTGTCAGATTACTGTAGGCTTTATTTCCATTATACGTCACAATCCACTAGCAATCTTCGCATATTAATATTCACACGGCAATATATACATATTAGTTCCCATGTTAGTAATTGTTGAGAGTTTTTATTTCGCGCTTATTTTTGCTTGTAGCTTGTGCACGATTGTTTTATAAGTGTCCAATATTCATATGAAGTTAATGTCCAGGGTTCTTTCTTTACGTGCCTTGCAGACAAACATTAATTTACTTTTGTGCACACATCTCTTTCTCCAACGAAAGTAATAACTGCTGGGTGACGGTTTATAACTTTAATAAACATGAAGAACTTTACAATAGACCCATTGATGTAGTCAGGAAATTAGAACACAGTCAAGATTAATAATAATAATAGTCACTCATTTGTATGAAACAATCCTTTCAATAGTAAAATATGAAATACAGTTGTATACTTCCATCTACTGCCTATTGTATACATGAATATATCTTATGGGCAATACATACGCACCCATATACACATCTCAACAGCCATAACGGCTGGTCACTGAATGCCACCCCCTTCGCTGCTAAAACTCTCTCACTCCTTTTGCACACGCTTCGTTATCAATCCTTTCCCTGCCAGTCTCATCACGTGACATAGAGTGGCTATTGGGCTGGGTAGCGAAGCGACATTCTGGGCATTCAAACTACTGCATTTTCTAACTCCCAACAGTAATGAAAAATATAAAATGTAAAAAGTACAACTTACGCCAATCTTGGCTCACAGACTGTTTGCTCGGAGAAGTAGGTTTAAGGCAGATGCCTTTTTTCACTTGTTCTTGAGGGTAGCTATTTTAACAAATAATCCCCACTATGACTCCGTGTTTCAGTTTCCTCAGATCCCGGTTCCTTATTAAAATGGTTTACCTGGGCTCTTTAAGTCCTTCAAGATGTTCCACAAAGTCCAGTCTGATATATTTGAAATCTGATTCTAACTCTGGCAGTCTGATGGTTTTCTTGGCACGAGTGAATTTTCAGTGTCTAAAAACTGCGAAAAGGTCAGGTTATATAGCCCTTCTTCCCCCGCATTTGTTTTGTTACGATGCTAAGAAAGCTCCAATCGTTTCAAACATGCGTGTTTAGTGGGGTAATTTCAAAATAATTTCCGCCTGAAATAATATGCGTGATATTCCATATATGGAATGAACGCATTCAATCCTCTCTCGGCAATGTTTACAAATAACTTATTATTACTTTAATATAAAGTAATGTCTTTGTAACAAGGTGTGCCGGAAACGATGATGTCATGCATGTCTGTCCAAAATGTGTCGCACAGACGAGTAATCTCGTTATCTGTCGCTTGAGCACACAAAATCCGTCTCTTTATCGTCTAGGAATAGAACGCACCATGGCCTTATCAGCGATTAAACAACTGCGCTGTGCAATTTTTGTGTTAATCTGTAGTCTGATGTCGGCCACTCCCGAGATTAACCAACATGGTTGTCGGTTAATTATTTTCTCAGCCATTCCTTGCAAAGCAGGGATGAACGAGTAACCAAACAGACATGACGACTTATCAGTGAGAGGAGTGTAAGAATGTTTGAAAATACCAAATATTTGCTACAAAGCAGAGAAAGAAAAAGGTGCGGCCCATTGAAAAATCGCAATAAAGTCAGTACAACAATTGAAAATGAGTACTGCCATAGTGGATAAGAGATCGAGAAGAGGTCGCCCTAATCCATCCTGTCACATCATCTTGTATGTGACCTGTGCGTTCTCTGTCCAATTCGGACTTGAATATGGCTGTTATAGTTGTTTTAGCCATTTCATAAGTTGTCTCGATATCGTTTTGTTGGAGTGCTCCCCCTTTTTTAGCAAGTTTATCTGCCCCTTCGTTGTCTAGAATGTTGCAATGAGCTGGATTCCACTGCTCTGTGCACTTGTTGATGCAATTGGCCAGGCTTTCAAGTGAGTTTATCAGATCTTTCAATCCTGTAGCATAGTGACTCTTCGGGGCCCGTTATTACTGAGATGACATCTGTAAAGATCACTATTTGTTTTTCTGCATGTGCTTTGGTACCCAGTAAGAGTTTCCGCTGCCTGTTTCGGGGCCTCTACTTCAGCATAGAAGTTATTGCAGTATTTGCCAGTGACAACTGCCATAGTGTGAATTCCATTCTTTAATTTGATGAGGATGCTAGCTCCCCCATTTTCAGTTACATTTTTTTGCTGAACCATCAGTATATGCATGTGTCCAGAGCTTTGCTGGAAATTTTAGGTCAATTTACTTAGTTGCTATACGCTTTCTTTGAGTTTCTGTGTGAGTTCCTTTACTTTCAATGCCTGGAATATCCGATTTTAGATCTGGAAAGCACCTTCTTTTCCAAAGTGTGCTTCGTGGTATTTTCATTGCTATTGAGTTTGCTAGCATGGTATCTTTGTAAATTTGTTCTTTTACCTGGGCAACAAAATTAGTTCGCTTGAGCCTGCCTTTTCCTAGCCTGCTTATTCTCTTGCACATGGGGTGTCGTTCGAGTCTCTTAAATTTTTCAGCTTGTTGTAAGATTCTGTTTTCTCTTATGTACTTCATTGACTGTAACCCTGTAATGTTTTACATATGGTTGATTTTCGTGGAATATTTTGTCAATTTTTTGTAAATTGTAAATAATGGTAGGTCAATGCCTAAAAACCCAACCCCTGCAGACCCGAGTAGAACAGTCCCAACTAAGATGGTTTGGCCATGTCTGCAGAATGGGAGAAGATGGGCTACCACGACAAGCATGGGAAACTAAGAGCCAGAACTCCAGGACGACCCAGATTAAGCTTTGAGGACAACATTAGTCAATCTTTGAAGGACCGAGGACTAGAATGGAACCAGGCCAGGAGGAAGACACTGAAAGGATAGTATAGTGCTCTCTCTTCCAAACCTCTTACACCTCACGGTATAAAAGGAACGACTAAGTAAGTATTTAGATAATGTTGTTAATGTGTTACTATTTTCAAAAACTCATTTTAAAGTTCTGGATCTCGGAATCTACTAAACGAATCAAAAATCTAGTCTGACAAAAATTTTAAAATATGATGGTGAGTTAGTTCCATTTCCACTTTGGTGTTTGTAATGAATCAAACTTCGATATTTACAGTTTCCTGTGCCATCCTTTATCTCTTTTTGTGTCCTTCCTTTTTCATGTTCTCACCCGCTCCTCGGCGAAGTTTTTGTTTTCAAAGTCAAGGTTTTCTTCTCACATCTTGTTCTATAATTCGTCACTCCCTTAAATTTACATGATCGCTTGACCTATTTTTGAAACAAAACTGACTTCTGTTTGCACAGAGCGAACTTGCTACATTGACGTTTCGCTTTTCGCTGCTCCAGATAAAGTAAGAGTCTACACTGATCGACATCCCTATTGTTAACCCAGACTTTTTTGTCTGGGAAGATACACAAAAGATGTTGTTCACAGGTTCCAGTTTGAACGGACAGACGGTATTGAGAGATACGTTGTCAGTCCGCACATGACGTGTCGAAAGACATGTCTGGTTAAAGATTAAGACACGGAAAGTAAGATAACAAATGTTTTTTTGGAGCACGGAAAGCTACGTAATCGCTTCCGCACAGAATTTGTTGTGATAAATAATTACAAAATGGTAATATCTTGAAAGATATTATAAGTTGTCTCAGAATGGGGCTACCTCTCCTCGATCGCTGTTGCACTTCGGCAATATCAGATAATTGTTTGGTACTGATTTTATTTGCGTGCTTTCAACAGCTACAATTTTTTTTCATTATCTGCTATGTAGCAGGTAGTTTGTATGTTCAAACTTTTTGACACTCTCGGTAGGTGATAATAAGCACATTTTCTTGGTGAAGCACAGATTTTCTGAGATAACATTAATCGACAATATGTTGGCTTATCTCAGGTGTGGCCGACCTCAGACTCTTGATTATCAGTCAAATTGGCAAGCGCAGTGCTTAATCGCTGATAAGACGGGTGCGCGCATCACCAAAGCTTGGAATACGGGGAACAACTTATGGACAGATATGAATGACAAGATTACTTTAGATAAATGTAATATAGTTACATCTGAAACACATGGTCATAAGCGTTTACACAAGGCATCGTATGACTTATTGCCATATGTGGTAATACGTATCCGTTTGCTTCATGGACTTTATTTCACATGGAAAGATTTTGAAATCACCGCACCCTAACCCGCATGTTTGAAAATGATTGGAGCTTTTGATTTCGTTTCATAACAAACAGATGAGTGGGAGACCAGGAATATAACCTGACACGTTTCAGTGTTATTTCACTGTGAGATTCGCGTTTGCCAAAGACATCAGACGTGCCAGAATTCAGAATTCCTTTTATCAGGCTGGACCTTTTCTTGGAGAATCTTGTCGGACGTGCAAAAACAGCCCAGGAAATCTCTATAATTTTAATAAGGAAACCGGACTGAGGAAACTGAAAACACACGGAGTCAGAAAGGGATTTAAAGTTCAAATTAACGACCCCAAGTACATGTGTAATAAGGCAACTGCCAATTCCTTTTATTCATCTGAGCAAAAAGTCTGTGAGCCAGGATTGGTGTATTTTGTGATTTTACATTCTATATTTCATTACTAACATGTGAACTAACATATATATGTATATTACCATGCGAATTTTAATATTAAAAATCGCTAGTGGATGTCCAAGTCATTTGAGGCTGGCAACCTCGGCGTATAGAATGATAATTTCATGAACCACCACTGCCAGGGGCTGACGATTGCTTTATTGCTAGTTTCGTAAAGAGAACTAAACGCATAAAGTAGTCCCAGGTTTCATACGGAGCAGGGAGGAAAAGATGAAAGAAATGATGTACATTCTAAGTATAATACTTACAGTTTCAAACCAGTGTAAATGCCTTTGTGAAATTATTCATTTCAAAATTAATGGAAGTTTCAAACTTTACAATCAGTGTAAATATAAATGAAAACATATTCAATTTATACTGTGAACACTTTTCAAATCAGTGGAAATGTAAATGTAAACACATTCTATCTGCACTATTAATCTTTTCATTTAAATGTAAAGTAACTATAAAAGCTATTCAATTTAAATGTAAAAGAAAGTTTTATCCAGAGGGATTAAATTTAATTCTCATCGAGGGTAAATTCTGAATTAAATGGGATGGTGGAATGGGAAGATAGGGACCCATAGCCATGGGTTGCAAAATGCAATACTCGGAACAGCGTTTCGTTTCTATTCTTTACCATAGTTATTGGTGGTACCAGCAGAAAGTACTATCTCTGGAACAAGAAGGGACAAGTGGCCTACGCTTTAAGACGAAGGACCAACTTTGTAGACTCTCCTTGACATTTCTGGGAAACGAGCTTCACCTGACAACCTTGACCAGCGACGAGCGAGAGCAGTGTAAAAAGAACCCATCAGCGGGAGCAGAAACTACTATTGGCAGCTAAGTGAAAAATATACGCTGCCAACGTGAACTTTTTTCATCATATCTATTACCAAACAATGATGAAACTTTTCTTCTAAACTATTCAATTATTTTCAAACTGTTAAAACTTAAGTGATTATTAAATTTTATTATTTGTAATTTTACAAATTTAACTTCGATTTAATCATCTTAAAGTTACTGCATGTTTGTCTCAGTCAATTTACTAAACACCCTCTAAACTGAGCTATACCAGAATAATAAGAATTCCCCTGAGTTAATCAGAGCTGGTGGCTTAACGAGCTAAAATCAATCATTGCTTAATTCGTCACAAAAGTGGTTGGCAGATTCTAGAGTTAACGTGCTTAGCCAAAGCAGCATTGTTTACGCTTATCTGAATATCTTGTGAAGACTCCCTTTGTGATAGAAGTGTCATTACCCTTCTATCTACATCTATGACAAGAGTAATCTTGTGCGAAAGTAGACACCTTTGAAGGCCCACATTAGATACTCTTGAGTTTTGGCCACTGTTGGACCACTATTGCAAAGCAAGGGGGGGGGGGGGGGGCAATACCGTCACATAAGTGTAAGATCTATAAAATAGTGAGCTGTAAACACGATAAATACTCACGGAAGTAGCAAGACCTTATGAAGCAATGGAGTTTAAAAACAATATCTTATGCTGTCGTGTAGAAGAGCGGGGTGGGAGATAAACCCATACCAATGTCAGAGCCTGGATGATGGTTGGTTTGTGTCACAGGTTGTCTCCCAGCTCTGCAGTGGTGGTCCAACAATGGCCAAAGTTTAGTGTATACAATGCGGCTTTTTAAAACTATCTACCTCCGCTCAAGATTACTCTTGGCCGAGTTATAAATAGAAAGATGATGCTTCTATTTAAGGGAGTCTTCATAGGATATTTCAGAAATCAAGAACAAAGCTGAAATTTTCCAGGCTATTGTGTACTTTACATCTGCCCGCACCTAATATGAAGAGATAGGTATATTAGTTCATTCTGAGCCCCCAACTGAATTATTCAGTAAAATATTTCTTAAGTAGCTCTGTTGTATTTATATTTAAGATAACCGATTCATACGCGTGCACTTTTCTCTGTAATAATTCTTTGTAAATAGTTGATTTAACTATTGATTTATCAATACATATAACAAATTTACTTATAAATTATTCTTTAACATTAGTAAATAAATAAGAGAAGTTGATGGATTAAAACAAATGTGGAGTTTTCGTTACCGAAATTACAGTAGTTCAGGGGTGGTGTGTTTGGGTGGTGAATTCTATTGTTTTTGCCAGATTTAAAATCACTTAAACTGGCCAGATGTTGGACTGGTTTGCTGACTGCTCCGTCAATTATCAACATCTGTGGTGAGGTCACGTTTCAGACGTAGTTGCAAGGATAACCACTCCAACGTCAAGGCAAGGATCTTCACAATCCGTCAAAGGCGGGAATCCAGCATAGACTACATGATACACAGACTAGTATTAAGCTGGTATCACACACTGGTATCTCCAACCCGTTTGCATATTGACTCCTAGATCTGTAGAATGAAAGGTTGTTTACGAGTGCGTAACACATTTCCGACCAGACAGGGAATGGGAGCGCCCGGATTAATACCTAAACAAAGCGGAGATGGCCATAGTCAGTTGTCTTATCACTGATAGCATTTTATGTCTGGGAAGGAACAAGAACTCAGGTTGTTGCATGAGAGTTGTGCGTTTGGACACGAATGTGTCGGTAAATATCCATCTGGTGATAGATAAAAGGCACGCACGAAATGATGTAATCGTTTCCAGGCAGATTTGTTGTAGGCAATAGTTACGATAAGTTGTCGATCTCGAAAAATGTTATCAGTGGTAGATCTATGAAGTGGTGGGTTGTAAACATGATCAATATCAATTTCATGAACCACCACTACAAGAGATAGTGACCGCTTCATGCAGGTTTCTCATAGAGAACCAAACGCAGAGGTAGTCCCAAGTTCCACATGGGAGTGGATGATATCAGAAATAATGTACATAATTATTATATTATCCTTTCAACCAGTGCATATGTATTTGTAAACATGTTTTACATAAATGCAATGGGTGTTTTCCGCTCACTGGGATTAACATTAATACTCAAAGAGGGCAAAGTTATGAGGCAGATGGGATGGTGGAAAGAAAGGGAGGGACACCTGATTTTCAGTGTCAGGAGCCCCAATACTCTGGAGGGATATTTGTTTCTGTCTCATTTTATGATAATAGTCGGTGGTGCCAATTGGTGGTACTAGTCTGTGGAACAAGTGTGTGGTATAAGTGGCCTTCAGACAAAGCTAGACACCTATATCAGACGGGTCTTGAAGACGCTAGACCATCTTCGTCATTACCCCACGATACTATGAGGGATGTGTTACAGCCACCAGACTTGACCAGTGACGAGAGAGAACCAGTCCACAACCTGCATAGAACCAATGTCGGCTGGAGCAGAAGCCAACCGATATCTTACTGGCAGCTAAGTACCCACTTAAAGCTGCCAAGTGATCTCTTAACATAAACATATTAGAGCATAAGACCATCACCTGTGATGAGCCCTTAAGGCAAAAATTCCCTTATTTATTTTACATTGTTTACTATAATTGATTATTAAAGTTGTTATCTGTGTGTGTGTGTATGTATATATATATATATATATATATATATATATATATATATATATATATATATATATATATATATATATATATATATATATATATATATATATATATACTATATATCACCTGTATATCGCAGTCAGTTTAAATACTCATAAACAGAGCTATTGAAATAATATTTTACTGAATTAAATCAGTTGGGGGTTCATCAAACGAGCAAAATTCTGTCCCATCATAGAAGGTCTGGGAAGGTTAAAAAAGTTTATTACGGCCTGAAGAATATCAGCTGCAGTACTTGATTTCTTAAATTCCTATGAGGCTCCCTAGAACTGAAGCACCATTTTTCAATTCAAATCTCTGTCAAGAGTAATCTTGAGCGAAAGATAGATAGATAGATACCCTTGAAGACCCTCAGTAGATACTCTGAATTTGGCCACTGTTGAAACATCACTGCAGAGTAAAGGGAAGAAATCCAGTGACAATTATTTAAATTAACTTAAATAGCTGGTATATCCATGCTGTTGTGGACATTTCTTCGCTTCATTTTTTTTTTTTTAATGCTATAGGACCCTATTATCAAGCCCTCCTTGACTGGCTTCTGCGACATGCTTGATATGATACAGCATCACTGTTGTTTGCTCAACTTATCAGCCAAGGTAACATACGGATGATCAAACACGCGCTGACGACAACAATGACAATCAGACTGATCACAAATTTAAACATGTAACTCACGGTAACAAACTTCTAATCTGATCTCTATAAACAAACGTCCTTTGCAAGCACGTCAGAAATATAAATCGATTCAGTATGTATCCGGATTTCTGTCTTCATGATCAATATTGTCACATAATCGCGTGTATATTAGTCATGTCACAGTGGAGCGGGGGATTGGGGGAGGGGGGGGGGGGAAATTTGATGGAGAGTGACGAAATTTATGGGGTTTCAATTCATATTTTTGCCATCATCGCCACTTCCACTTCGCTCTTTAGGAAGAAAGAGCACGTCTGCCCGGCTGTAGATGGGTATCTCACTCGGCTCTTGAGTTAGGGAAAGCAAAGACAGCGAGGAAGGGAACTGGTCACACCACCTCTTGAAGCTGGGTCTAGTATAGTGAAGTCTCTCACACTTCAATCCCCTACAGCAGTATCTGCAATGGGACTACCTTCACTTTAGTTAGCAGGACGCCATAATAACAGAAGACATCATTTGCAGCCTGGTAGTAACAAGCAAAGGGAAATAATAAATATAAAGTGCTGAATACATGGCGATTTAAAAATTAATCCCTAATTTTAAATTTGTTTCTTTCACTCCTATCCAACTGATTTACACGAAACAAAACGCCAAGATAAAGAAAATTAACTGTGAATTTATATTACATAACGAGGCACGTCACATTTACATTAAGCTCAGCTTGAGATCCAGTCTGGTCAACAACTGACTTCGTAGAGAGCAACATTTCGTCTATCTCTTGTAGCGTCAGTTAACTGGCAATTTTAGATTTAATTGTATTGTATTTGTTTCTGTCACTGACTTGACTTGTCTTGATCTACTGTCACTGAACGGTCAGCTCTTGGTGACTGATGCAATTATATGGTATTGCGCAGTTCGTATAAGTTGTTTTGGGCTGCCATAGAGTGTATCGTCTATGGATGGGTTGTGTGGTAGTAGGAGTTGTCTCATTCCCTGGAGTGCCGGGCGTAGTAGTTAGCTGGTGTTCTACTGTCTAACAGTGTTTGGGCAGTGTCTACATTTGCAGCATTAGACATAACAAGAGAATACCATCACAAAAAGGGGAAACCAAACAAGAGGCAGAACACACTGCCAAGGGGAACCATAATAATTTCAGCACTTAAGGCCCTGGAAGGCCTTAATCCGGCACTGCCTAATCATCATCATCAGCTGCCATCTCCACAACGAAGGTTAGCTGTAAAGGATCTCCAACGTCTTCTGTCTCTTGTCTTGGTGGTGAACTCTGATAGGCTCTTCCCTGTCCATCTCTTGATGTTATCTTCCCACTTATAGCGCTGTCTTCCCCTTGCACGTTTGCCTTCACCTCTCCCTTCTATTATGGTCTTCTGCAAGGTGTTATGCTCTTTTATGTGGCCAAAGTACTTTAGCTGCTGAACTTTGATCTCCCTCATTAGTTCTCTTTTCATACCTAGATTTTCTAGGACCTACTTATTTGTTTTCTTCTCTTTCCATGAGATACACCCCATTCTTCTATATATCCACATTTCAAGAGCCTCAATTTTTTCTTCCAAATGCTTATACATCGTCCATGTTTCTGCCCCATACAGAAATGCAGAATATATATAACACTTTATGATTCTCAGTTTTAATTTGTGAGATAACTGTTCACTGCCTAAACCTAACCCTAATAACTCTGGCAAATTAATTATTATCTATAGACCTTCGGGCGATTTCGGACATAAGTCCCAATGCCTTTCATTTCAACCAGTCTTTGTAAGGTATGCTTAAAAACTTGTAGAGATTATCTTACTTTTATGATAGAAAAGCATCCTCGTACCACATCATGGGGCCGAGAATAATTTTTTTTTGAAAAGGGTACAATCTTTTATGGACACCCTGTATTTTATGAGCATATTCTGTTTCTGTGGTCATTTAGTGTAGAGTGACCTGTTCTCAAACTGAAGATTTTGGTTTGATATTTCCGTTCAATATGGTTGATAATTTATGTGAATAAAAAACTGATTTAAAAAAAATATATAAATGAAACGTATTAGTCCAATGGCTGCTATTTTTTCTTTTTATTTTGATATTTGTTTCGTGTGTATCCAATGGATGAAATATTGAGTGACTTTTTAAATCACCTTGTAGAATGAGCCAAGGATAGATGCCGAGGGTATCTGAAGAGACAAAGAAATAAAAGGCTACATTCTCTCTCAAGCATGTTGTATGAGGCGACTGATATGAATGTGTGCTTACAGTTTTTTTTTTTTTAGTTTGTTTTTTTTAATTAATGAAGAAAAATATCCCGTTCAACCTCTAATGGGTTATAATTAGGATATATATTGTTTTCAATTCCAAATAATATGAACAACTGCCGATATGAGAAAGTGGCATCACATTTGTCAAATCATTGTAAATAGGGACAATCACAATTATGCTTATATGTTAAATAAAAAAATAAACAAACAAAATCAAGAAGAAACTCTGAACAAGAATAATATTAAAGTGGAGGGGTGTAAAGGCCTAGTGGTTCCAGTAATATAACTGACTTTAACAGATAATTAATTGACTTTCATCTGTCAAAAGTCATATGCATTGTAAGAACAGCATCAGACCTTCACATTCCCAACCACTATATATTAACATTTGTTCGTGTTAAATATTGTTTGACTATATTATGCAGTTCCTTAGGTCTGTCTATTCTTAACACCTCTTCTATATTTATAGGTAAGTTGGATGCTTGCAAATAATCTAATATTGGTAATCTCATTTGTTCATACCTCTTACATTTTAACAAGAAATGTTCTTGCTTACCGTTGGTAACTCGATCGTGTAAAGACAAATTGCTACAGAAAACACAGTTGAAAGTGGACATAAATGTTTTGGTACGAGCTTCCGGAAAAGGGATCAGCTGCAGTAATGACACGATGCTCCATAACAGGGAATTGAAGGAAGGATGGAATGATTTGCATGAATGAAGGAAGGAAAATAGATAGATTGAAGGAAGGATGCGAATGAATGAAAGAAGGAAGGAAGGATAGATGGAAAGAAGGAATGATATGAAGGAATGAAGGAATGAGGGATGGATAGATGGAAGGAAGGATTTGAATAAGTGAAAGAAGGAAGGATGGATAGACAGATGGATAGGAAGGAATGATATGAATGAATGAAGGAAGGAAGGATGGATAGACAGATGGAAGGAAGGAATGATATGAATAAATGAAGGAAGGAAGGATGGATAGACAGATGGAAGGAAGGAATGATATGAATGAAGGAAGGGAGGAAGGATAGACAGATGGAAGGAAGGAATTATATGAATGAATGAAGGAAGGAAGGATGGATAGTTGGAAGGAAGGATATGAATGAATGAAGGAAGGAAGGATGAAAAGATGGAAGGAAGAAAGGATATGAATGAATGAATAAAGGAAGGAAGGAATGATATGAATGAAGAAAGGAAGGAATAAATTATATGAATGAAGGAAGGCAGGAAAGAGTGATAGAAAGGAAGGAATGGATGAATGAATGAACCACACTCAAATTATAACCCACTTGAGACTGAATCGGGTATTCCATGCACAAAGAAAACGGTATATGTCATCAATAACTAATTACCCTTCCCATGGAACACAAGCCTTCAATAAAGATTTATATTCAATAAATGCCATTGAGGCATATTGGGAATATGGTGTTAGGCCCATATTTTCTTGACCGTCGACACACTAAAGGTGATGTGGTCAGCATCACGCCGGCCGCCTTATCCTTCCAAGAGTTGCTCTGGTACCCCATTCATGAAGCTGGGTCCACCCCGGAGCCGTTTGCGGTCTAAAAAAAATCCCACCTCAACTGGGGATCGAACCATGGACCACCGAGCTAGGAAGCCAGTGCACTAACCACTGAGCTACCGAGCCTTCAATAAACGTAAGCTAATTTCTCCTGGCGCGCGCCTTCAGGTCAAGGCCTTTCTATGTCTTCCTCATCATTGTCATATCTGTCTCCAGCTTCACGTTTTTCTGTTGACCTCTGACTCTCTAAAAATGTGGAGTCCAGAACTGTCACAGAGTGCTCGAAGATTTCGTCTACATTATTTTAAAATTCCTTACTTTTCTATTCCTTCACATATTTTGTCTGTTTTCTCTACGGAAATATTTGCACCTGCGATCGTTTTTTTTTAGCTGTTTTTCAAGTCTTCACTAATAGTCCTGTCATACTATCCAAATACTAGTTTCTTCTACAAAGGCACTTAAAAGCATTTCTTTAAGGATGTCTATACGATTTATTCGCTTAGTCGAATCGACAGTGGTTCCCAGAGTATTATATTTCAGTGTTCAGTGGTCAACTGGAGACCGCACAATAAATCTTGGTACGTGCCTAAGCATGAGACGGGAAATAATTAACTCTGGACGTGGGAAAGGAAATGTTTAACTTCATGCGAACAAATGCTGAGTTTTAAGATCACTTGCTGATTAACCGTCGAAGACAACGCACGCTTAGAAGTTATAGAATAGAAACCTCAACTTACCTCATATCTACAAGTATATGTGATTGAGAGTAAACGCTATTAAAGTTCTATTTCTTAAGCTGTGATAAAGTCCTGAGCGGTAAGCAAACTCTCAGTATTCGCTTAATTAGCTAACTCTAATATCAAGGGATTAGTTAATGGATGTAAAGTGTGAAATACTAAATATTGTGGTTTTATTTCTTTACATTAGATTTATAGCTATTTTGCATTTATGTATTATGAATGTTATTGATGCATTATAATTATGTAAGTACTGGCTGATATCTGACAGTACTACATTCTAATGATTTTGAGAAAGCTGTTGTGAACGAGAGAAGAACCATGTTGTTCAAGGAACGAGTGAATGAAATAGCATTCCTCCAATGCAGTCACGCATGGACGCACACGGAAAGGCGTCTGCTAGTAGCAAAGGTTGACCTGACTGACCCGACCAGTGTGAGACTACCGCTAGACAGGAATTTGTAAACAAATGGACAGTCGCCTTTAAGGAAAAGACTGACGTTACCGGTTCAGGTAAATATATTGTTAGGCACCATTCTGAGATGAAACGTTCAGAGTGGCTGTAGTTAATATATCTGTAAAACAAACAGAAGATTGATTACCTGCATTGTCTTCCACAGCCCAGTTGCAGAATCCTAGCCAGTTTCTGGATTTTGATTGCAAAAAAAAAAAAAAAAAAAAAAAAAAAAAAAAAAAAAAAAAAAAAAAAAAAATGTAAATTGTTGCGAGTAAACCGCCTAGTTGCTCTATGCTACAGAGAGAACTAGTGCTTACGTCTCAAACCATCTAGTGGTGTTCACAAGTCAGCAACCCTGAGCAGTCTACAGCATATAAGCCTCCAACACATCGTCAGCACCTGAACAGCATAACGCAACTTCACAACCAGGTGAACGAACAGCTTAGTCATCTCTTGGACTGTAGCCCCACTGAATCAAATTATCCAGTTGGTAATTCCTACCTACTGAGACGCACAGGAGAAGTCCAAGCAGATAAGTCTACTTAAAACCCAGACCAAAATCAGAATTCACTTTTCCAAGAAATAGCCGTAGGAATAAACTTTTCGTCAGTGAGGAAAATAGCCTCTTACTTCTTATCTGAACCAAAGACACTGACAGTTCTAAATTTCCTAGTATTTCTTTTTTTTTCAAAGTACATGTCAACATTGATTTTATATTTCTACTGTAATTAAAGTAATTATGTACATTCTGTAACTCACCATCATTCTGAGTTTGACTTAGTAGATTGTATGTTCTGTTCAGAAAAACATTCTCAACCCTCTTTGTATTACTTGTTACTACTAGTTCATCTTCAAAAAGATTTGAGTAAGAAAGAGTTAGTCGTCGCCAGAAAAATACAAGAGTTGGTAGTCTGAAAGGTGAGAGAATCACTGACACCAACCTGTGCCCTTCTGTTAACTCTTTCCCTCAACACTAGCTCACATCTGTGAAAACTAGTGTCTAAAGGTCTATGTGCTTTCTACACATCTTCCTTACTATACAAAACTCTTTATGCGACAATTGAATTCTAATTCAACGTCAATTGGAGTGCACCATCAAATATATCTGCGACAAGAACAAGGACTGCTTTGTAATGCTAGCAATATTGCTTGTGCATGGGCCAAAAAGCACATGCATGCACTAAAATCCACAAGTCCCTTGAACGCTAAAGCATGAAGTGAGATATATTAAAAACCCTTCATTTCGTGGAAAGATAAAGTGACAAATGTCGAGGTGTTGTCACGTGCTGGCCTTCATAGCATGTATACATTGATTAGACAGCGCAGACTTCGCTGTCTTGGCCAATGTTCGCCACATGGAAGATGGTCGCATCCCGAAAGATATTTTCTACGGACAACTGGCAGATGGCAAAAGAACAGTTGGGCGACCGCAGCTGAGGTTCAAAGATGGGTTCAAGAGAGACATAAGAGCACTGGACATAAATCCAACCACCTGGGAGGATGAAGCTGCTGATTGCACTATGAGGCGCTGCTCTATACGGCGCCACCTCAGATTTGGGCGAAAAGGAAGCTCTCACGACAAGCAGAACAGAGGAGAAAATATCGAAAGAAACACCAGGAAAAAAAGCAGATGAGGACTGTCACCTCAGGGGCGCATTCCCATAGGGGCTATTATTAAAAACCACAAAAAGAGGTCCTACAATAACAGTATAGACATTATAAAAAAGGGTGGTCTCATATCAGATACTGCCGTAGAGTTGTGAAGTGTTAGAGACTTCACTATACTAGATCCAGCATCGAGAGATGGGGTGAAAAGTTCCCTTCCTTCGCTGCATTTTCCTTCCCTAACTCAAGTGCAAAATCAGGTACCCATTTACAACTGGGTAGACTGAAGCGTGTCGATACCGTGAATCGAACTCGACACCTTTGCCACGACAGACCAGCGCTATAACCACATAGACATTATGAAACGCCATAATAACAAACGCAGCATGGTAGAAACAATAAATTGTACAATATGGAATATGGAATGAAAGTTCCAAAAATGCTTTGGGAATGCTAATATAGTGCCTTCCCAATGTTAACAGGATTGTATCTTCTCTATCGGCACGGCACTTATTGATAACACGAAAAAAAAAAGCATTAATCTTCCTTAAAAGAAACAACATTTCGTAAAAACGTGTCGCACTACTGTATCTGCATGTCAAAGTCTCGAAATCCTATTTACATCCTGTAACTATGGTTTTGTTTCGTAAAGCTTGGGGGCGTGCCGTTTGTGTTTTATAGATTTGACATCCCACAGTTCTTTTGTTATTATTCATTCAAGATGGCCCTGAAAGAAGCAGTCCATGAAAGTAATATAGTACAAGAGTTCTTGATTTAAACGTTTGCTGTGTAATCTTAAATGTGATTGATGTAGCAAAATAGAATGTTTTTTAAGTGCGGTAGTTGGTGTGTAAGCAGTTGTTCTAGACATAACTTGTTTGATTTTACAAATAAACCTTAGACAAATAGCGTAACCATTCAATCGATAATAAACACAAGCGATAGCCTAAACAACAACAAACAGAAGATTAATAGTAGCAGGAACTAAACATCTAGACATGTTTTCTACTTTTGTGAAGCTATTTGTGCCTACTGGAAGGATTTCTTGGTGAATTATCTTGAATATTTTGGGAAAGTTATTAAATCTTGGAAAGATGAATGTTAGAAGACAGCCTGATTGTTACATTAACATAACCTTCCCTCCTGCTATAAAACTGGAACTTTTCGCTGGTAGGCGTAATTGCTTTTCTTAGGTTGGAAAAAACAAAGGGTTGACATGAAGGGCATTGGGACTTATGTCCGATATCGCCCGAAGGTCTATAGATAATAATTAATTTGCCAGAGTTATTAATAATAATAATAATAAATTCTTTAAGCGCCAAACACGGCGCATAAGGCAGAAACCAGTGCTCTCCAGGTTGTTCGTTGTGACGCCACTCCTCTTAGCTCTTGCACATTATTTAGGCCCAAAGTTCTTCCTTCTCTTATTATTGTTCTTCTGAGTGTTTCTTTTGGTCTTCCTTTTTTCCGCTTACCCTCAGGAACCCAAGTGAGCGCCTGTAGTGGTATTCTGTTGTTTTGCATTCGTAGGACATGACCGGTATATGACCATCGTCTTTTCCTTATATAGTCGGAGACATATTTCTGCCTAGAGTCTTCTCTTATTTGTCGATTAGTCTTGAATTCTTTCCAACTGATGTTCATGAGTTTTCTAAGACATTTGTTCTCGAATGTATTCAGCTTGTTCTCCAATGATTTTGTTATTTTCCAACTCTCACAGCCGTATGTTAACACTGAGATAACATTTGAATTAAACAGACGAAGCTTGGTATGTATATTCAATGATCGTAATTTCCAAATGTTAGATAATCTATTGAAGGCGCTAGCTGCCAAAGCAATTCTAGTATGGAGTTATTAGGGTTAGGTTTTATGGTTAGGTTTAGGCAGTGCCGGATTAAGGCCTTCCAGGGCCATAAGTGCTGAAATTATTATGGTTCCCCTTGGCAGTGTGTTCTGCCTCTTGTTTGGTTTCCCCCTTTTTGTGATGGTATTCTCTTGTTATGTCTAAAGCATCTCGTCATCATCAGCTGCTGTCTGCACACAAAAGGTCAGCTGCCGTCTGCACACAGGTCAGCTGCAGTGAATCTCCAACATTTGATGATGCACTCTGATAAGACTTTCCTGACCATCTCATGATGTTATCTTACCACTTATAGTGCTGTCTTCCTCTTGAACATAAGGCATCTACAATCTTTGAATATGATTCCATAATTTAGCTTGTTGCCATTGCATCTGTTTTCTGCAGAGTATCATTTTATCATCAAACAGTTTGCTTTTTTTTTTTTTTTTTTTTTTTTTTTTTTTGTGCTCTTGTTGGTCTGGCACCCTAAGCTCTTGCTTAACGCACTTAATGAGTAATCCAGCCCTGAGTTTAAGGTCAGAATTTCTAAACTTAATCCCAGCCCTTATTACTGCATCTCTGAATTCTTATGTAAGGCTTTATCGATGTGGGTGACTTAATTGGCCACCAGATCAATAGACATTTGGGCGAAATCGGACACACATCCCTCTGCTTTTCATTTCAGCCAAACAGAGTTACGATTAGTGATAAATGAAAAGGATAGACTGGTAGTTTATTTGCAGACCCTTGCATTTCATTCGTTCATTTCATTACTCTACAGCAGTGATTCCCAAAGTGGGCAGTACCTCCCCAATGGGGGCATTGGGAGAATCAAAGGGGGCAGTAAGAGAAAAGGCGGCGTCAGGGGGACATTCAGTAGTAAGGGAATGGTTGAGGATTTGACAGGCTAAACTCAATTTATTACTTACTTACTTACTTAGTAAGGTGTAGAGGTGTACCAGAGAGAGCGACATACTTGTACTATCCTATCGGCTATCATCCTCCTGGCCTGGTTCCAATCTAGTTCTCGGCCATTCAGAGATTGTCTAATGTTGTCCTCCCAGCAGACACTTGGTTGTCCTGGAGGTCTGTACTCCTGGCTCTTAGTTTCCAATACTTGTCATGGTAGCCGATTTTCTCGCATTCTGCAGACATGGCCAAACCATCGTAGTTGGGGCTGTTCTACTATGGTCTACAGGGTCTGGGTTTTGAGGCCTTGCTGTATCTTCTCATTGCAGGCCATGTCTCTTCTTGTTACTTCAACCACCTTCCTCAGATACCTCATTTCTGAGGTTTGGATCTGGCTTTTGTGGGTTGTAGTCATTGCCCATGACTCGCATCCATTGGTCAAGGCTGGAACGTAGGTGGAGCAGTATACGCCATCTTCGTCTTCTTGCCAACTTCTCTTTTGCTGAGGAATCATTGATTTATGGTCTGAAAAAGTCTCCCAGCTGCCGCTCTTCAGGTAGCCAACTCTTTTTTGATGCCTCCCTTTCAGTCTATAACAGCTCAAAGTATTTAAAGTGTTTGACCTTCTCCAGGACTTATTCTCCCAGCATAATCTGATGCCTTCTTCCCTCGCATGATATCATCATGGATTTTGTTTTGGAGCTGCTGATGACCATCCCTCTCTTCTCCAGCTCATCCTTCCAGACTTGCAGGTTGGATTGAAGATGTGCTTCTGATTTAGCAATCAGGGCAGCATTATCAGCAAGTAACAGATCTGAAATACAGACCTGTCTTATCTTCCAGTACCCCACTGAATACTTTCTTGTCGTCTCCTTATATGCTTTGATGACATCATCCATGAAGAGTATGAAAAGATAAGGTGACAAAATTCCACCCTGTCTTACACAATGGTGGTCCTGAATTCTGACGTGGTTTGCAGTCCTCACATAATTTCTGCAAGTCTTGTAGAAGTTCTGTATAGCATGGATCAGAGGTATTTGAATGTTTTTCTCTGCCAAGCAGTCCCAAAGTTTTCTCCAGGGGACCTTGTTAAACGCCTTCTCCAGATCCTATAAACATAGATGTATTTCCCTTGTTTACTCAAGAGCCTTTTTTCACTCAGCTGTCTGAGTGTGGATATAAGATCTGGAGTACTTCGGGTTCACCCAGAAGCCACATTTGGCCTCATTCATTTGTGGCTCAGCTAGGCATCTGAGTCTCTGCTCCAGGATTCTAGAGTAGGTTTTACCAGGGACACTAAGAAGAAATGTGCCTCTATGATTTCCACGTTGTCGGTTGTCACCCTTTTTTAATTTGGGTGTTATGATGGCAATCTCCCAATCCTTTGATATGGTCTTGTGGCACCAGGCTGCCTGTAGGACCCTAATGGGTAATAGGTCACCTGCTGCTCCCATGTACTTAACCATTTCTGGTGTTATACCATCACGTCCTGCTGCTTTGCCCATTTTGATTTTCTCCAGTGGTACCTTCAGTTCTTCCATCTTGATGCCATCTTTGCCACCATTGGTTTCCTCTTCTGTGATAGTGCTTATCATTTCTGAGGCTTGACCTTGCTCAATACCAAGGAGTTCTGAGAAATATTCTTTCCATTACTTCCTTTAGGGCAGTAAGCAATTTGTCTTGCTTGTCCTTTATGAATTTAAGAGGGCACTGTTTTTCTTTCCTCATGTTCTTTAGTGTCTTGTAGAACAATATCTAGTTTTCTTGAGCATCTTTTTCTAGCTTTTCTCCAAATTCTTCCCAAGATTTCTGTTTTGCTCTAGCACCATATTCTTGTTTATATTCTGAGTATCACATATTCTCTATATTTCTCTGGGGTTTTTTTTCTGTATTGTTATTAGCTTCTAAGTATTGTTTCCATGCCTCTTTCTTTTCTCTTTAACTTCTTCTGTCCACCAAAGTGTCCCTTCTTCGCAAGTTGGACTTCACCACATACTTCTGCTGCAGCTGCTTTTATGATGTCCTTGAATTTAAGCCAGATGGTTTCCAGGTCATCAGGTCATTCTTCTAGGTTTCTCACTGCTGTAGCAATAAGCCCCTGATATCTGGTCCTAACATCTGGCTCTCTTAGCTTGTAGGTATTAATGCTCATCTCCCCTGCTCGATTACTTAGTTTCATGTGTGATGGTAGGCAATGCCTAGGCTGAGCAACTCTTTCAGTTGTTATTTTAATTGTCAGCAGGTAGTGATCACTTCCAATCTCTGGTCCTCTCCAGACTCTAGCATCCCGCACATACTTGAATGAGCTGTTCCTAACAATGGTGTAGTCAGTGACTGATTTCTCATTCTTGGTTGGTTCATATCTGGTGTATGTTTGTATGCGCTTTGGGGGAAGTTTGTAATGACAAGGTTTTGCTCAGTGCACAATCTAAGGAGTCGTTTTCCTTTGTCATTTAGTGTATCTTCTCCATACCTTCCGATAATTCCACCCCATCTAACATGGTCATTTCCAACTCTGGTATTGAAATCTCCGAGGAGGATAATTTCATCCAGACAGTCCACTGTCTTAGCTCGGAGAATTCTTCTTTGACTTCTGCGCGCTCATCATCATTTGGCCAATACACAATGACAAGGTTCACTTTGGTTTCTCCTTCTTTTAGCTGTAGCACCATAAGGCACTCAGAGATGAAGTTCCATCCTTTGATGCTATCTGTTTTGTTTTTAGCCATGATACAACCCATACCCCTTTAGCTTTTTTGGTTGTTGGGACTCCACTGTATGCCACCATCGAGATCCATAACTCCTTATCCCTTTTTCCTTAGCTTCCTTCAGAGTCAGGATTTCTAATTTTGCTTTCCTCATCTACTCTACCAGCTTCTCTTCTGACCCGTTAATTCTCCTAATGATCCATGATCTATAAATCATCTATAATTCGTACCAGTTCATAGCCTTGAAGATCAGTCCAGTTTTCTATGTTGTTTCTTGTAATCTGTTTTTATCGCAAACAGGTGATTGGCCTGTTGTGTCTTTGCAAGTTGGAGGGGCTGCCTCATTACAGCCTCCATGTATGCTGTCCCTCACTTTTTCAGCCCGGGCATGTTACCGGCCTAGGTGGAGTTCTCAGTAATATTACTGAATATACCGCTTACCTGTAAAAGAGGTTTGATTATACAGGGCCCTGATGTGAGTGCTAAAATGGAGAACTTAGCATGAACAAACCCTAACCCACCTCTGCTCCCTAATGTCACTCGTCCAAGTTTCTAATACACCCTGTAGCGTGAGTTCCCAACTTGACGTACACATATCATGGGTACGAGAAGCTTGTCAAGGGGTACGGGAATATTTGGTTATTAACAGCATTAGCCTATTCAAATATTATATGTTATATGTCACTTCTATGGACATAACTGGACAAGTGATCTTTGTTTTAATCCACGGATATAGCTACTTATATCAGGACTTGTTTTAGCAGTTTTGTTAATTCTCGTTGCGTTTCGTTGATTATTTAATTTCTTGTTTCCATATTTCTTTCTGGTTTTGTGATTTTCTTGCGTTATTATTGTTCTTTTTTCGCTCATCACCTGTGTTGTTTATTTTTTCATCTGCTTGTATTGCTCTTTTTGTATGTGTTTCTCATTCTCGTATGTGTTTGTACGAGGGAAGGTCAAAAAGTAATGCCTCCTATTTTTTATGTATGTAAATACTGCATCGGTGTGCAATTTGTAAATTTAGCAGGATTCCTCAAACAATCTTCTGCATTGTGTAGCATTACCAACCTGTTTCAGTAACAGGTGGCACCACTGTAACAGTTTAAAAATGGCTGCCAAAGACGTTCGGTTAAAACAACGTTATGTCATAGAATGTTGACAGACAGACATAAAGAAACAAGGAAAACCATAGTCATCAACCTCCTGCACCATTACGAAACTGATGGAGAAGAGTTTTTATCGAATATTGTGACAGGTGATGAGACTTGGGTTCATTTTCTTGAACCAGAATCCAAGAGGCAGTCAATGGAATGGCATCACACAACATCGCCGACAAGAAAGAAGTTCGAAAGTTCACCATCTGTAGGGAAAGTTATGCCCTCCGTGTTTTGGGATGAGAAGGGTGTGATTCTTCTCGACTTCTTGGAACAGGGAAACACGGTGAATGCAGACCGTTACATTGAAACTTTGAAGAAGCTTAGAGGTCGTCTTTGGCGACTTAACCCATTAAAAGATCAGAGAACCGCACTACTGTTGCACGATAATGCCACACCACACACCACTAAACGCACCATTGATGCGATTGCAGAATTTAGCTGGACATTATTACCACATCCCCCTTACAGTCCCGATCTTGCACCTTCTGACTTCCATCTGTTTGGACCACTGAAAGATCTTCGCGGACATCACCTTGAGGACACCGAGACCCTTAAACGCGCCGTACACCAGTGGTTTAGGAAAAAGGACACAAATTTTTACCTTGCGAGGATACATGCCCTTGTGAGAAGATGGAAAAAAACTGTAACAAATAACGGAGACTACATTGAGAAATAAATTTTTGAAGTTCAGACTTGGGGCTACATTTCAATGTGAATTTTATCTGTTTTCTTGCCTATTGAATGAAATTAAAAATTACGAGGCATTACTTTTTGACCATCCCTCGTAGTATCTTTCTTTGACCCGTCTATATTTCTTGTCCTTGTCACCTGTTTGTAGCTGTGGCTGATGAAGGGTGAAACCCGAAACGTCCCGTATTTCCTGTGTACTGTTAATTTGTAAAACTGATTTCATACCATTTTATTTTTTAAAGTATATACCTAATCAAATATTGCCTGGCAGTTTTAGTGAAAAAAAGGTTGTAGAATTGAGAGAACATCAGTGAGGTGGGGGACAATGTAGGAAAGATGGGTAGAGGAGGCTTTTATCTTCCACTCTTTATAGTTTTTATGTAATGCAGGGGAAAAGGAGGGGGGCACTGGGAATTTTTTTATGGGAGCCAAGGGGTCGGGGACCTGAAAAAGTTTGAGAAACATTGCTCTACAGCCCCCTGAGCCAAGCCTTCTTGTCCTGTGCCATCTATTCAAGGTTTTTTCATATCTTCTTTATCCTTTTCATGTCTGGTTTTTGGAATGCCTCTACCACTGTCATACATGCCACATGCTATGGTTTACCCATAAAGTGTACAGGGTGTTTGCGTTTTCAGATGTGTACACCTTGTAGATAATTTCTGTACAGGTTTTCTAACCCATTCCCCTTATTACTGTGTCTCAGAGTTATTTTATAAGGTCCTATTGAACACAGGATTTCCCAGTCTGTTAGTGATAATTAAGCACAGAAATAGACTAAATGATGACACCATCACATTATTTTTTACAGTGTAAAATAAACTCAGACATTTATTGTTTGGGTTTTTAAATAAGTGAAGACCTGCTTTAAAAGGCAAACACCCGTGCCTCATTTATAATGCAGCCCACTGTAATTGAAAATATTTTTACACAAATTAACTCTTTTGATATGTTTTTTTCAGTCTTTGTACAGGTTTTGCGTGTCTTTGTACAGGGTTTTGGATTTTTTGTACAGGTTTTTCATCTCCGAGTTGTGGCATGTATGCACTGTTGCCCTTGGTATTCCAGAACAACTACTGCCTTGTTATGCTATCAGCAGGTTTCTTCAGTGTGTGTCCTGCATCAGCATCTTATTCTCACTTCTTTGTTCCACTGGCATCTGTCTGACTTTTATCATCAGTCTCTCATTGTTGGCCTTATTATACTATTTCAATCCTTCTTTTCTATGCTAGCACTTACCTATGACGGGCGCTGCGGTAGCATAGTGGTTAGTGCACTGGCTTCCTAGATCAGTGGTCTATGGTTCGATCCCCAGATGAGGTGGGATTTTTTTTAGGCCGCAAACGGCTCCTGGGTCGACCCAGCCCCAACTGGGTACCAGAGCAACTCTGGGAAGGTTAAGGCGGCCGGCGTGATGTTGACCACGTTACCCCCTAGTGTGCCAATGGTCAAGAAAATATGGGCAATTAAAAACTAATTTTTTTTTAGTGTTTTGTTCTGTTTCCTATAATGCCTGTTTCATTACCCTGATAAAATAAAGATTTCGTTTGTTCATTCCTGAGAATATTCCAATCATGATCTGGTGCTGACTTGTACATTCCTGTATATTCTAAACATGGTGTGTTGCTGACTTGTTTGTTCCTGTGTATTCCAAACATGGTATGGAACTAACTTGTTTGTTCCTGTGTATTCCAAACATGATCTGGTGCTGACTTTACATTCCTGTATATTCTAAACATGGTGTGATGCTGACTTGTTCGTTCTTGTGTATTCCAAACATGGTATGGGATTGACTTGTTCGTTCCCGTATACTCGAAACATGGAGTGATGATGACTTGTTCATTCTTGTGTATTCCAAACAGGGTATGAAACTGACTTGTTTGTTCCTGTGTATTCCAAACATGGTCTGGTCCTGACTTGTTTGTTCCTGTGTATTCCAAACATGGTATGGAACTGACTTGTTTGTTCCTATGTATTCCAAATATGGTATGGAACTAACTTGTTTGTTCCTGTATATTCCAAACATGGTCTGGTCCTGACTTGTTTGTTCCTGTGTATTCCAAACATGGTATGGAACTGACTTGTTTGTTCCTGTGTATTCCAAATATGGTATGGAACTAACTTGTTTGTTCCTGTATATTCCAAACATGGTATGAAACTGACTTGTTTGTTCCTGTGTATTCCAAACATGGTCTGGTCCTGACTTCTTTGTTCCTGCACATTCCAAACATCTGCCATCAATGGTACCTATACCTTGTAGCAGTATGGCAGCTTGCGTACCCTGACAATCCCCAGAGCTATGCCAGTGGGAGTTTTACTCCTGGTAGGTTCAACCAAGCTGGACTGGTCTGTGTGGGTAGGGGTCAGACAAAAGCTGGTACCCTGGTCCTCCAGGTTGGGGGTTTTAGCATAGGGCTGACACCCCTGTCTATGTAAAAAAAATAATGAAGTTACGGAAACAACATCAAATGAACAAACTTTGCTGCGGGATGGACATTCGGAGTCTGTAGCTCGTATGGCTGTCAGTGGTGAAAGCCGAAAGGAAGCCACTGACATGAAAACGGATGTCCTGACCGCAAAACAGGATACAAGAATAGGATTTTGGAATGTCAGGACAATGTACGAGACAGGTAAACTAAGACAGGTCACGGCAGAAATGAGAAACTATGGGTTACACATCCTGGGGATAAGCGAGAGCAGATGGACAGGGGCAGGAAAAGTTAAAACAGCAACAGGAGAAACAGTACTTTACTCTGGAAGAGAGGATGGACAGCACAGTGAAGGCGTAGCCATTATTCTACAGAAAGGGATAGAAAGGACATTACTGGAATGGAAACCCATCAACAACAGACTGATACGATTGAGATTGAGAGGGAGATTCACCAACACTACAATAATACAATGCTACGCACCAACGAATGATAGCGATGAGGAGGTCAAGGATGAATTCTATCAACAACTGCAGAAAGAAATGGAGGACACACCTAGATATGATCTTGTTATAGTAATGGGAGACCTCAATGCGAAAGTTGGTACACACAATACATATAATGAAAGAACAATGGGGAAATGCGGCAGCGGAATAGCAAACGAAAATGGGGATAAGCTAATAAGTTTCTGTAGCATTAACAACCTGGTCATTGGAGGAACACTTTTCCCACATAAGGAAATTCACAAGTTAACATGGGAATCACCAAATGGTCGGGACAGAAACCAGATAGACCACATCATGGTTAACGGTAGATGGAGACATGCATTACAAGATGTGAAGGTAAGAAGAGGTGCAGATGTGGGAAGCGATCACCATTTAGTAGTAGCAAAACTGAAAGTGAAACTAAGAAGGGCTGGACCAACTGTAACTACACAGAAAAGGTTTGACATCAGCAAATTGAAGGACCCCCTTACCAGAAAAGCTTTTGCGGCCGACATTAAGAAACGATATCAATTTGCCAAAAGCCAGGAAAAGACATTGACTGATGATATAGACCAGAATTTTAACACCATTTCAACAATATATAAGGAAAGCAGCAAATCATGCTTAGGATTCCAGGAAAGGAAGAAGCAAGACTGGATAACACCAGAAACACTAAACACCATAAAGATGAGAAAGGAAATGAAAAGAAAGAAAACAGAAGCGAAGTCCCCCAGGTTAAAGCAACTATATAGCGAACAGTACAGTCAACTGGACAGGGAAGTTAAACGCCAAACCCGAGCCAACAAAAGGAATTTCCTAGACGATCTTGCAAAACAGGCAGAAGAGGCAGCACTGAGAAATGAACAAAGCACAGTATACAAAATAACTAAATTCATCAGCGGAAAACAAGGTGCAAACAATATTACATTAGTAAGAGATAAGCAAGGAAATCTCATCAAGATAGCAGAGGGACAGGAAACAAGATGGGCAGAGCACTTCAGAGAAACTCTGAACAAGGAAATACCAGAGACACAATTGAATGTTCCTGAGGCTGAAAACGATCTAGATGTAAATACAGACATTCCACGAAAAGAAGAAATCATCACAGCAATCAAAGGGTTAAAAAACGGTAAAGCTCCGGGCCATGATAACTTAAATGCAGAGCTATTTAAGACAGACCCTGAGCTAGCAGCAGAACTATTAGAACCACTATTTGCACAAGTGTGGAAAACGGGACAACACCATCAGAGTGGAACAAAGGAATAATTGTCAAATTGCCCAAGAAGGGAGATCTTTCAGACTGCAATAATTGGAGAGGAATCACTCTTCTCTCAGTTCCCAGCAAAATACTAGGCAGGATAATTATACAGAGAATTTCAAAGGCAGTAGACTACAAACTGAGGAAAGAACAAGCAGGATTTAGAAAGAACAGAAGATGTGTAGACCATATATTCACTCTCAGGAACATTATAGAGCAGTGCTCAGAATGGCAAAGACAGCTTTACATAAATTTTGTTGATTTTGAAAAGGCTTTTGACAGCATACATAGGGACAGTTTATGGAAAATACTGAGGGCTTATGGAATTCCAAGCTGCATAGTGTCAATCATAAAAAGCCTCTATGCCAACTTTACGTGTAGTGTTGGGCAGAGCAACCTAACCTTCGAGGTGAAGACAGGAGTACGACAGGGATGCCCCTTATCAACCACTCTATTTTTAACAGTCATAGACTGGGTGATGCGCCAGACAACAGAGGGCAGTCCAAGAGGAATAAGATGGACTACATTTTCAACATTGGAAGATCTGGAATATGCAGATGACATTGCACTGCTGGCACATTCACATCAACACATCCAGGAAAAAAACGGATAGACTTAATAAATTTAGCCAGCAGGTGGGCTTGAACATCAATTTAAAGAAGTCTGAGGTCATGACGCTCAATGTGAGCAACCCTGAGCCCATATCAGTAAGGAATCAGCAACTGGTACAGACAGATACCTTCACATACCTAGGAAGCATAGTAACACCAGACGGTGGGGCAGGCAAAGACATCAACATCAGAATGAATAAGGCAAGAACAGCCTTCTTTAGCCTAAATAACATCTGGAAGTCCTCCCAATACAGCACAAGCACAAAATTAAGATTATACCAGAGTTGTGTGCTTTCTGTGCTTCTCTATGGTGCGGAATGCTGGAGAGTCACAGAGAAGGAAATGTCAAAATTGTCCTCTTTTCACACAACATGCCTAAGAAAAATTCACAGAATCTTTTGGCCGAATACCATCACCAACCAAGATCTGCTTACTCGTAGCAAGCAAGAGGACATGCATACCATCATAGCTGGCAGACGCTGGAGCTGGGTTGGTCATGTCCTCAGAAGAGACCCCGATGCCATCACAAAAACAGCTATGCTTTGGACCCCTGAAGGAAAGCGAAAGAGAGGCCGACCAAAAACAACTTGGCGGAGGACTGTGGAGGCTGAGATGCAAAGAATGAACCAGAGTTGGGGCACTGTACGAAGGATGGCCACCGACCGTGCAAAGTGGAATCAATTTGTTGTTGCCCTACAAGACGCCACTAGGCGTGATGGCCACTGACTGCTTTGATGGTCGATGGTTAAGGATCGAAGAAGAAGATTCCAAACATGGTATGGCATTGACTTGTTCGTTCCTGTATACTCCAAACATGGTATGCTGCTGGCTTCTCTAATTTTGTCTTTTCTTTAGCACTAAGAATATAGAACAGATTTAATTCATTAGTGATTTAACATCTTGACTTGTGTGATCTTTTCTTTATGTTTAGAATTTTACCCACGACTGTCATCTCAGTCACTCTTTTTGGCTAGTTGTTATGTCAGCCCTGAGAAGGGCTGGTTGAGAAAAGGACCACTAGCTAAATTTCCAGAGTTGTTATGTTTTGTGGTTATTCCTCATGGTGCATCTTACTCAATCTATTGCATTCCTTGCTTTGCAGGTATGTTGTTTTTATATACTGCAGGTCCGTAACAACTTATCTGAAATGCTTAACACTGAAACAGGCCACAAGATTTTTTCTGTTTGGACATGCACCCTAATATAACCAACGGACCCTGTGTCTAGGTTAAACCCGGCACAACTCGCCAAAACAAGTCAAAATTTAATTTTTTTTTTTTTTTTAAATATCTTAGATGCTTGAGAAATTGTATATTTCGGAAACCAGGATTTTTCAGTTTTCAGATAATGACCTAATTACGATAGAAAAATAGCCAAAATCGCCCAACTTGCGATCAAAAAGTAGCCAGAAGGAACGTTTGATTTTCAGAATATTTCGATTTTCGGGTGTTCTGTTAGAGGTTATGGACCTGTACAATCGTCATGGCTAGTCTGTTGATCTTTTCTGCAATAATCATTAACGTTTTTCTAGGGCTATAATAGTTGATGGTGCATCCTGTTCAATTTATTGCCGTTCATTGTCTTGCAGGCATGTTGTTTGACAGTTATGAGAAAGGCTGTAATAATCTTTTCTGTAATAATTAATCACCAACATTTTCTTCAGCCTGTCATCTTTTCAGTAATGACCGATTGTACAGCTTTTCTCAGTGTATTGTTATTCCTTGCTAGTGTTTTCGTATGTCTAAATCCTACGTTACTCTGCAATAATCTTTTCTTTATTATTCATCAACACATTTTTCTAGATCTGTAAGTCTTTTCTGTAATAATTGTCAACATTTTTATGTGGCTGTTATAATCTTCTCTATAATAATCATCAAAAATTTTCTGTGGCTGTAATAATATTTTCTGTAATAATCATCAACATTTTCTAGGGCTGCAGTAAGCTTCTGTTATAATCATCACAATTAATCCATGGCTGTAATAATCTTCTTGCTTAGACAACGCAGACTACGCTGGCTTAGCATTGTCTGCCGTAATGGAAGATGATCGCATCCTGAAAGATATCTACTACGGACAACTGGCAGATGGCAAATGAACATTTGGTCGACCGCAGCTGAGATTCAAAGATGTATGCAAGAGAGACATGAGGGCACTGGACATAAATCCAGCAACATGGAAGGATGAAGCTGCCGATCGCACCAAGTGGCGATGCTATTTATGGTGCCACCTCAGATTGGGTGAAAAGAAGCTCACACAACAAGCAGAAGAGAGGAGAAAACGTTGAAAGGAGGAGCACCAGGAAAATAAGCAGCTGAAGGCTGTCACCTCAGGGGGGTGCATACCCATGGTCAGTTATGACAAGGGGCTATTATTATTATAATCTTAACAATCTTCTAAATGTTTTTAGAGATGTAATAATCTTCTGTAATTATTATCATCATTTTTCTAGGGAGGTAATAATCTTCTATAATCATCAAGCTTTTTCTAGGGCTGTAATAATCATTAAAATGTTTGCAGGGCTGTAATAATTTTCTGTAATAATCAATAAACAAATTTTCTGGGGATGTAGTAATCATCTGTTACAATCATATCTGTTTTTCTAGGGCCGTAATAATTTTCTGTAATAATTATGAACAATTTTCTAGGGCTGTAATAACTTTCTGTAATATTCATCAACATTTTTCTAGGGCTGCAATGACTTTCTATAGTAATCATTTTTTCTGGGGCTATAATAATCATTAACATATTTTGTATGGCTGTAATAATCTTCTGTAATAATCATCCATATTTTTCTTTGGCTGCAATAACCTTCTGTAATAATCAATAACATTTTTAATAATCATTAAAAATTGTCCAGGGTTGTAATAGTCATCAAAAAATTTCTATGGCTATTTTCACTTCTGTAATAATCAATAACATTTGTCCGGGGCTGTAATAATTTTCTGTAATAATCAATAAAATTTGTCCAGGGTTGTAATAGTCATCAAAAAATGTCTATGGCTGCAATAACCTTCTGTAATAATCAATAAAATTTTTCTGGGGCTGTAATAACCTTCTGTAATAATCAATAAAAAAATTTCCAGGGTTGTAATAGTCATAAAAAAATTTATATGGCTGTAGAAATCTTTTCTCCAACATAAGAATCTAACGTCACCCCGTGACTTGATAGTGCTTTGACAAAATATGTTTAGTCCACCTCACAACACTTCCTTGCTGTTATTGCGCTGTTTCCCCTGGCCCCTTGTGCGTTCAAACTTTCTTTCAACTACATACAAATTATCAACTACGTACAAATTATCAGCTACATACAAATTATCAGCTACGTACAAATTATCAGCTACATACAAATTATCAACTACATACAAATTATCAATTACATACAAATTATCAACTACATACAAATTATCAACTACATACAAATTATCAACTACGTACAAATTATCAACTACATACAAATTATCAACTACATACAAATTATCAGCTATCTACGTACAAATTATCAACTACGTACAAATTATCAACTACGTACATATCAACTACATACAAATTATCAACTACGTACAAATGATCAACTATGTATTATTTGACATATTTCAGTGGTAGAGGATATCAACAAAAGAAGAGAACCTCTGCCGTTACTGGAAGCTATCTACTTAATAACACCCACCGACAAGGTTTGTACTGGAATAGAGTCACACGGTTGAGTGGGTTCATGAATTAGTAATGAATAACACATTGAAAGGTTTATGCATTACAGTAATTAGTATCATTTTGCAAGATATGTACTTATGCTAGAAGGAATAACATTCGCTGGCAGGATAGTTGCTGGAAAGAATAACACTTACTGGCAGGTTATGCAACAGGATATGCAGTATTATTCACTGACAGGATAGACACTAGAAGGAGTGACATTCACTAATAAGGTAGATAGAAGAGAAAAATACGCTGACAGGATAGATACTAGAAAGAATAACACTTACTGATAGGGTATATTACATAGAATAATATTCAGTGGTAGGATATATATTAGGACGAAGGATACTCACTGTCTGGATGGATACCGTAACGAAAGACACTCACTTTGTTTCACAAACAGCTCACCCGAAATATAAATTTCCCATGCAAAGTCTCGTTGTCGAAGTCACTCAGAAAAAACAAAACAGAAAAACTTACTATTTGAATTCTCTGCCAAGGTCAGCCACACTACTCTGTGATCAAGGGACGTCAACCCTACTCTTGTGCCCTTCTTCAATGTATTATGGATTATTTCCCTTAGACTACAAATCTACTTTCAATCATAAAAGTCAATCTCATAAAAAAATAATTGTACCCAAATTCATCTTACACTAACTGTTACAATGCTATAATTAATGACACTGTCAGGGTAGATACTATAATGACTAACACTGTCAGGATAGATACTGTAATGACTGACACTGTCAGGATAGGAACTGTAATGACTGACACTGTCAGGATAGATGCTATAGTGAATGACACTGTCAGGGTAGATACTATAATGAATAACAAAGTCAGGGTAGATACTATAATGACTGACACTTGTAGCGAGATTTGGTAAACACTTGCTTGGTTGTAGCGCGACACGCCCACGCGACACCCACACACACCAGCGCAAGGTCAGCGCTGCGGTCTTTCTTTGAAGTTGGTAGACAGCGGAAATGTGACTTACGGTTAAAAGCCATACAGTATTACTGAAGAATGAGGAAATAGCTATATAGGAATGTATGGCCGACTTTAAAAGTTTGCATTTACTGGACATTAAATTATTCACTACAGGAGAACGCATGGTTGGAATAATATTAAATAAATATAACTCAACAAAGGAGATAGGCTAGGAATTATATCCAAAAGGATATTATTCAAATATAAATAGTTTTAAAGATAATTAATATTTTTCACCTTCATCACATCGGCTAAAAGTTAGCTAATAATCTTTAAAAATTTATTACACTAACAAGCCTCAACGGAATTGTATAAAACTTATATGTAATGAAAGCCCCATATGGGGAAAAGGAAATGATATATAGGAAGGAAGGAAGGAGATAAGTGTGTGAGTGACAGAAGAGAAAAACGAGTACAGGAAAAGCACAGATTGTTTCAAATAGCTTCAAAACAGGAGATGAAGCTAAAATCTTTTGGGGAATTTGGGAGCTGCTTTCTCGTACGCGCGAGAGACTGAAATATAAGGACAGAGCGGCGCATTGTAAATCACACACCAAATCCAGAAGCCAGAGTGAGAAACTGGAGGACAGCCTCTGCAAGAAAAGTTCTATTTTCACGCTGCATGCAGGGCAGATTAAGTTAAGCCAATACAGTCTCACCGTGAGCTTATTAATCCTAAGAGGGTATGTAAGTTTATTAAAAATATATGTATTACTAATATCATTTTATTTCAGATTTTATTTCTGATTGATTGTAGCAGATATAATTAAAAAAGGGAATGACGCTAACCAGAGATAACCTTCACCGGCATTGTCAGGAAGCATAACCATTAATTGGTTAGCCAAATATATTATGGCTAATTCTTGCCTGGAAGCTTACGACATACCAGCAAGTACATAAGTGACTTGACATCCATAAGTGGAAGGCAAAGGTTATATCGTACCCATGTATCATAACATGTGATTTATTCATGTATATTGTTAATTCTGCACCTTATACATTATCTTATCATGCTATCTCTGTAATATACTACCATGATTCATTCATTTACATACAAACACTGAAGACATGGTCGCATCATGAACAGCAGAGGGTGGTGAGATTGTTAGAACAATGGCCACCTATTACTTCTTGTTCCAGGTTTTTATGATCAATGTTTATGATCATTCCTGATCGAGAAACTAAAGACTTGAAGAAGTTGATCCAGCTCACTGAAGCCTAGAGGTCAACCAAACTTCAACACCTTAGTCCCCCGTAGTTATAGGGCGGGCTGAAGGAAAGTCTTCCGTACTCCAGTGTGTCGGAGGAACCTCGAGCAGACGTGGATAAAAGTTGAGTTTATATATTTTCCATCCAACAAATCCTGTGAGCAGTTCTAAAACGACTTTCTAATGATGAAAACTAGATGGCAAGAGATAATGTGACAAACTTGTTTTATAAATTCAGTGGAAGATAAATCCAAGACTTTTTCTATTAGTTATTTTAATTTGTAACTGTAAATAATCATACATTTTACCATCTTCCAACACCCATTTATCATTACAAGAATATATAGATGTACATAATAAATTGGATAATTGTACTCATTTGACTTGTTAAATTTTTAACTGTTAAATTTTGAGTTACTTTTTCTAATTTAATTATAATATCACATAGGGTTACGATAGCGAAGTAGCATCTTATACTTCTGAAGCCTAAATCTATTGTCCAGCTCAGAGTATTCACAGCTGTAACTCACTTGTGATACCAGTGTACTTCTCGGGCACTGGAACTTCATACTTTCTGGAGAGAGATTCTACTTCTGCTCTACCACTACTATCATACTAGGAAAACCTTTCGCTACATTGGGGGCTCTTTCGCGGGATATTATTTTGTATCCTGGGCCACTATCTATGTATTCTTCTATCTTGAGCCACAAATAGTTTGTAAAAATAAATTTTTTTTTTTTGGAAAAAATTCTAAAAACTTAGAAATTTGTTTGTAATAGTAGTACCATTGAGTACGAAGTAAATAGGAAACGCTCACAAGGTTTTAAGGATTTGTCTTGTTCAAAGTAATTAATTGATTTTAATTAAGTTAGTTTGTTAGTGAAGATAAAATTATATACCCTCTGGTAAGTAAGCATCATGGCTGAATTGGTGAAGTTTAGAGCTGCGATTATGCAGGAAGGAAAAGACTTGGGTATGACAGGAGATGCTCTAATTCGATATATCACAACTGAAGTGGATAAATATTTAGATAGAGAGACCAAAAGAATGGAAGTTGAGGCTGAAGCTAAGAAATTAGAGGCAGAAAGAGAGACTAAAAGAATGGAAGTTGAGACTGAAGCTAAGAAATTAGAAGCAGAGAGAGAAGCCAAAAGACTGGAAAGAGAAGAAAAGAGACTAATTTTGGAAGCTGAAGAAAGAAGGTTACAAAGAGCGCATGAGTTAAGTTTAAAGGAACTTGAACTCCAGGGAGCAGCTAGCAATCATGGTGCTAGCTCACCTCACTCTGAGAGTAGCTCCAACCATAGCACGGCAAATGGAGCCATGAGTTTCCACCTGGATCCATTTATTGAAAAAGAGGACGCCATTGAGTCGTACCTGGATAGATATGAGAGACTGGCCTCTACCTATGGATTGGAAAAGGAAAAATGGAGCCTTAAGCTATCTCGGGGTTGAGGGGAGTTTCATACGATGTTTATTTAAAACTCTCAAAAGAAGACCAGGAAGATTATGAAATCTTAAAACAAGCTTTACTGGTCAGGTACGAAAAGAATTCTGAATCTTATAGAAAGAGATTCCGAACTGCTAAGCTACTTCCAGGAGAAAACTATCACCAGTTTTCTGCCAGATTGGAAACTTATCTGACAAAATGGATTAGCTTAGGAAAGTGTCAAGATATAAAAGAAATGGTCATGATGGAGCAACTGAGAGAATCCATGCCTCAAGAAATGAGAAAATTTCTTATGGAACAAGGAGCTGAGAGATTGGAAGATATTTTAACCATGGCTGAAAGATATCAAGCAGCTCAGTCAGAAGTATCAGGAAATAAGAAGAAGCAGGGTGAGAACTTCAAACCTTCACAAAACTTTACCAACTATGAACACAGGGACAATTCCAACAAGAACAAACACAGAACTGATTATAAAGACAAAAACCCTCTAGGATCAGAAAAGAAACCTCCAAGAAAGGAAGGAAAGTGGTGTAAATCTTGCCAAATGAGTAACCACAATACTGCGGAATGCAGACGGAAAAACCCTCCTCATCACGCTGCATGCCTTACAACAGAGAACAAGGGAAGGAAGGACCTGGCAGATAGTCAGAATGACCTCCATCATCCCCCTGTCTGTGAGGAAGTGACCTTGAATGGCACCCAAGTACTGTGCTTATATGATACAGGCTTGGACTTTGACTCAGTAGTGTGCTCTTCTCTGGTGAGTCCGGAACAGATAACCACAGAAACAGTGGAAATCAGAGGACCAGTCAAGGGAGCAGGAACCATGACACTGCCCATAGCCCGAATCAACATAAGATCTCGCTATGTGGAAGGAGAGATCAAAGCAGCAGTGATGGACAACCCTATCTACCCATTAATACTGGGATGTAGATATGTCTTTCTAGGAGAACCTATAAGACCCATAGTGATGGCAACAGTCCAGACCAGGGCAAGCTCTAAGAAAGAGGAGGACACTATCATCAATACTCATCCAGAAGAGATGAGAAAGGCTCAAACTGCTGACAGTACATTGAAGCCTTGCTTTGGCAAATTACCTAAAAGCCATAACCCTCCAGAGAAAGGAGACTTATATATGAAAAAAGGCCTACTATATAGAAAAGCTGGAACAGGACCAAAAGGACATGGACAGCTTGTAGTGCCAAAATCATACAGGGAGCAGGTTATGAAGCTAGGACATGCTATACCCTTCAGTGGACATATGGGAATAGGGGCCACTGGACAACGGATAGCCTGTCACTACTTTTGGCCAGGGATCACAGAGGACATAAAGAGGTATGTGAGATCCTGTCCAGAATGCCAAAGAGTAGCTCCTAAACATAGGACTGCACCAGCAACACTGGGAGAAATGCCCATCATGGGAACGCCCTTCGAACGTGTTGCCGTGGATATTGTTGGACCCCTCAGTAGGACCAAGAAGAGAAATGCATATATCTTAACCTTGGTCGATACTTGCTCTATGTGGGGAGAGGCAGTAGCAATGTCATCGATAGATTCGAAACATGTGGCAGAGGCACTGTTAACAATATTCACCCGATTAGGTTTCCCACATCAAATATTGACTGACAATGGTTCTCAGTTTAGGGGAAAGCTAACACAAGAAGTATTCAGGTTATTTCAAGCTAGACATTATCACTGTAGCCCGTACCACGCCCAAGGGAATGGTCAAGTAGAGCGGTTCAATGGCACGCTCATTTCAATCCTTAGAAAGTTGGCTAGTGAGAAACCTGAAACTTGGGACACATACTTACCCTCAGCACTATTTGCCTATAGGGAAGTCCCACATAACTCCACAGGATTGGCTCCAGCTACATTGTTGTTTGGACGACCAATCAAAGGTCCACTGGAAGCATTGTTGCGGACATGGACTGATGAAAAAGCAGAAGAAACCGTGACTTCTTCATACCAATACGTCAACGAGTTGACATCTCGATTGAAAACAAGTTGGAAACTGGCAAATGATAACTTGAGACAGGCCAGGAGGAAGCAGGCTGCTTACTACAATAAAACAGCAAAAGATAGGGAACTTGAGGTGGGAGAAAAGGTTCTGTTACTGTTGCCCAGCAGCAATAATAAATTGCAAATTGGATGGCAGGGACCCTACGTCATATTGGAAAAACTTTCCCGGACCAACTATAAGATTGACAAGAAAGGAAAGGAGAAGGTGTATCATGTCAACCTTCTTAAAAAGTATTATGACAGGGAAGCATCAGAAGTTGCCCATATCATGACCCTGGCCATTGCAACAGAAATGCAGGATGAACCAATTTCCTCCATGGAATACCCCCTATCAACTACGGAAAGCTATGCTCAGGTTAATGTGAGTGAACATTTAACTCTTGAGCAGAGGAAAAAGGTTCAGGAGGTGTTAGAAATCCATGCTGATGTACTCACAGATAAGCCGGGGTGTACTAATCTGTTAGAGTATGACATGACGATTACTGACCCTACACCAGTTTGTATGCGGACATACCCTATACCTTATGCTAAAGGACAGGCACACAAGGATGAGATTGATTATCTCTTAAAAGAGAAAATTATTTCAAAGTCTGAATCTCCCTACAGCTCAAGTGTGGTGCTATTAAGGAAGCCTAGTGGTGAACACAGGTTATGCATTGATTATAGGAAACTAAATGCTATCACTGAATCTCAGGTAGACCCATTACCTGACACCAATCAGTTGTTTGCTACATTGAGTAAGGCTCGGTATTTTTTCAAAAGTAGATCTAAGCAAGGGATACTACCAAATACCAGTGAAACCAGAAGTTAGGAAACTGTTAGCCTTTAGTACACCGGATGGACATTACGAGTTCAATGTACTCCCATTTGGTTTAAAGAATGCTCCAAGTATCTTCACCAGAATGATGAGGAAATTGTTGGAACCATTACAAAATCCTCATATCACCAACTTCATGGATGATATTCTGATTGCTACCACTACATTCGAGGAACACGTAGTAGCACTCTCCATGTTGTTAGGTAGATTAAGAGAAACGGGATTGACAGCACGCCCAACTAAGTGTCATATTGGATGTGAGACATTGGAATTTTTAGGTCACACTATCTCTACAGGGCAAATGTCTCCGGACCCAAAGAATGTAGAGAAAATGAGAAAAGCACCAAGACCACAAACTAAGAAGGATGTAAGATCCTTTGTGTCACTGTGCGGGTTTTATCAGAAATATATACCCCATTTTAACTCATTGTGCGCGCCATTAACCGACTTAACCAAAAAAGGTCAGCCGGATAAAATACAATGGACTGTGGAGTGTGAACAGGCTTATACAGAGTTGAAAAATAAGCTGACAAATAAACCTATCCTTGCCCTTCCCGATCTCACACAAGAATTCGTACTAAGAACGGATGCTAGCAATGTAGGCATCGGAGCAACATTACTACAGCGGGCAGACACACCGCCACATATGCTATTACCAGTAGCTTTTGCCAGTAGAAAGTTAAATACAGCTGAGAGAAATTATTCTACCGTTGAACGTGAATGCCTCGCTTTGGTCTGGTCGATCAACAAATTCGCCCCTTTTCTTTACGGGAAACACTTCATTGTGGAAAGTGATCACCAGCCTTTGATGTTTTTTAGCAGTGTCTAAAAAATTAAATTCACGACTTTTAAGGTGGAGTTTACTGTTATCTCCATATTCGTTCAATGTGAGATACATACCAGGACGGGACAATCTTGGACCCGATTTTTTAAGTAGGCATCCTATCAAAGGAGATATAGAGAAACAGAAAATTAAGGAGGAACTGCAGCATGTGTTACCAAAAAGTTAACCGTGCAGGCACTGTTTTAAAGAAGAGGGCTCTGTAGCGAGATTTGGTAAACACTTGCTTGGTTGTAGCGCGACACGCCCACGCGACACCCACACACACCAGCGCAAGGTCAGCGCTGCGGTCTTTCTTTGAAGTTGGTAGACAGCGGAAATGTGACTTACGGTTAAAAGCCATACAGTATTACTGAAGAATGAGGAAATAGCTATATAGGAATGTATGGCCGACTTTAAAAGTTTGCATTTACTGGACATTAAATTATTCACTACAGGAGAACGCATGGTTGGAATAATATTAAATAAATATAACTCAACAAAGGAGATAGGCTAGGAATTATATCCAAAAGGATATTATTCAAATATAAATAGTTTTAAAGATAATTAATATTTTTCACCTTCATCACATCGGCTAAAAGTTAGCTAATAATCTTTAAAAATTTATTACACTAACAAGCCTCAACGGAATTGTATAAAACTTATATGTAATGAAAGCCCCATATGGGGAAAAGGAAATGATATATAGGAAGGAAGGAAGGAGATAAGTGTGTGAGTGACAGAAGAGAAAAACGAGTACAGGAAAAGCACAGATTGTTTCAAATAGCTTCAAAACAGGAGATGAAACTAAAATCTTTTGGGGAATTTGGGAGCTGCTTTCTCGTACGCGCGAGAGACTGAAATATAAGGACAGAGCGGCGCATTGTAAATCACACACCAAATCCAGAAGCCAGAGTGAGAAACTGGAGGACAGCCTCTGCAAGAAAAGTTCTATTTTCACGCTGCATGCAGGGCAGATTAAGTTAAGCCAATACAGTCTCACCGTGAGCTTATTAATCCTAAGAGGGTATGTAAGTTTATTAAAAATATATGTATTACTAATATCATTTTATTTCAGATTTTATTTCTGATTGATTGTAGCAGATATAATAAAAAAGGGAATGACGCTAACCAGAGATAACCTTCACCGGCATTGTCAGGAAGCATAACCATTAATTGGTTAGCCAAATATATTATGGCTAATTCTTGCCTGGAAGCTTACGACATACCAGCAAGTACATAAGTGACTTGACATCCATAAGTGGAAGGCAAAGGTTATATCGTACCCATGTATCATAACATGTGATTTATTCATGTATATTGTTAATTCTGCACCTTATACATTATCTTATCATGCTATCTCTGTAATATACTACCATGATTCATTCATTTACATACAAACACTGAAGACATGGTCGCATCATGAACAGCAGAGGGTGGTGAGATTGTTAGAACAATGGCCACCTATTACTTCTTGTTCCAGGTTTTTATGATCAATGTTTATGATCATTCCTGATCGAGAAACTAAAGACTTGAAGAAGTTGATCCAGCTCACTGAAGCCTAGAGGTCAACCAAACTTCAACACCTTAGTCCCCCGTAGTTATAGGGCGGGCTGAAGGAAAGTCTTCCGTACTCCAGTGTGTCGGAGGAACCTCGAGCAGACGTGGATAAAGTTGAGTTTATATATTTCCATCCAACAAATCCTGTGAGCAGTTCTAAAACGACTTTCTAATGATGAAAACTAGATGGCAAGAGATAATGTGACAAACTTGTTTTATAAATTCAGTGGAAGATAAATCCAAGACTTTTTCTATTAGTTATTTTAATTTGTAACTGTAAATAATCATACATTTTACCATCTTCCAACACCCATTTATCATTACAAGAATATATAGATGTACATAATAAATTGGATAATTGTACTCATTTGACTTGTTAAATTTTTTAACTGTTAAATTTTGAGTTACTTTTTCTAATTTAATTATAATATCACATAGGGTTACGATAGCGAAGTAGCATCTTATACTTCTGAAGCCTAAATCTATTGTCCAGCTCAGAGTATTCACAGCTGTAACTCACTTGTGATACCAGTGTACTTCTCGGGCACTGGAACTTCATACTTTCTGGAGAGAGATTCTACTTCTGCTCTACCACTACTATCATACTAGGAAAACCTTTCGCTACAACACTGTCAGGATAGATACTGTAATGACTGACACTGTCAGGATAGGAACTGTAATGACTGACACTGTCAGGATAGATGCTATAGTGAATGACACTGTCAGGGTAGATACTATAATGAATAACAAAGTCAGGGTAGATACTATAATGACTGACACTGTTTAGATGGATACTGTAATGAATGACACTGTCAGGGTAGATACTATAATGACTGACACTGTCAGGGTAGATACTATAATGACTGACACTGTTTAGATGGATACTGTAATGAATGACACTGTCAGGATAGATACTATAATGAATGACACTGTCAGGGTAGATACTATAATGAATGACACTGTCAGGATAGATACTATAATGAATGATACTGTCAGGATAGATACTATAATGAATGACACTGTCAGGATAGATACTATAATGAATGACACTGTCAGGATAGATACTATAATGAATGACACTGTCAGGATAGATACTATAATGAATGACACTGTCAGGATAGATACTATAATGAATGACACTGTCAGGATAGATACTATAATGAATGACACTGTCAGGATAGATACGATAATGAATGACACTGTCTGGATAGGTACTATAATGAATGACACTGTCAGGATAGATACTATAATGAATGACACTGTCAGGATAGATACGATAATGAATGACACTGTCAGGATATATACTACAATGAATGACACTGTCAGGATAGATACTATAATGAATGACACTGTCAGGATAGATACTATAATGAATGACACTGTCAGGATAGATACGATAATGAATGACACTATCAGGATATATACTCTAATGAATGACACTGTCAGGATAGATACGATAATGAATGACACTGTTTGGATAGGTACTATAATGAATGACACTGTCAGGATAGATACTATAATGAATGACACTGAGATATGAAGAATGCTTATTTTCTTTCCGTGGAGAAGAAAACTTTGAATTCTTTATTCTCAGCATTCAGGTTGCAGCTTCGACACAGATTATATTTTTGATTCATTTGTTTCTTCTTCTTTTTTTTTTTTTTTTTTGGTTGCTTTCTATGGAGAATGGAATCTCTAACCAGGAACTGCTTACATGGTGTAGTCAAAAAACATGCACACCATCATTGCAGGCAGATGCTGGATCTGGGTTGGCCATGTGCCTCAGAAGGGAACCTGACACCATCACCAGAACTGCTATGCTATGGACCGCAGAAGGGCGACGAAAGAGAGGCAGACTAAAGACAGCCTGGCAGAGAACAGTGGAGGCTGACATGGAAAGCATGAACCAGAGTTGGTGCACGGCATTGATAATGGCCACCGGCTGAGCATAGTGGGCACAGTTTGTTACTGCCCTACAGGATGCCACTAGGCGTGATGGCCACTGACTGCTTTGTCAATCAGGGGTTAAGGATACAAGAAGAAGATGAATGGAGCCAACACTGTAGCTGGTCTCGTTGCAGGAAGTCTGCACCGAAGCATTCATGTGCTGTTCAATCAATCAATCAATACCCTTTAGCTCCCCGAGAAGCACAGGCCTTCAACAAACACATGCCAAGTCTTCCTGTCCCGTGCCATCCGCTCAAGTTCTTTCCATGTTTTCCTCATCATTTTCACCTCTGTATCCAGCTCTCTTCTCCATGTGTTTTTTTTTTTTTTTTGGGTCTACCTCTGCCTCGCTTTCCCTGTGGATTCCATAACAAGGACTGCCTTGTAATGCTATCAACAGGTTTCCTCAATGTGTGTCCTATCCATCGCCAGCGTCTTCTTCTCAACTCTTGTTCCACTGGCACTTGTCTGGTTCTTGTCATCAATGTGCTCTTGCAGCTGTGAGTTCTGTAGCAATTTGTGTTACACATTGAGGTTGCCAGTCTCATGCCCGGCCTCATATTTCCAGAGGGAATGGTACCCCTATTTGTGAACTGTTATTAGTAAAACTGATTCAATACCGTTTTATTAGTTTATAAACTTATACCCCTATTTGTTCTTTGTCTCTTAAGAGACCCCCAGAAACTACGTAGGGCTCGGTAAAGATTTGTGGAGCTTGCAATAAATGGGCAGATGATTATAACTTATGCACTGTCATTATCTCTTTCAGTCCCAAGCAGAAAAGTGGGTTTGGCCCAAACAAACGTTTTTGTTGTTGTTTGGAAATAATTTTTTTAAATGTTCATATGCATAAACAAATTTGTTGTTGTATATGAAACTGAAGGTAAATGGATGTACTTTACTCTTGTGCTACAAGTATTAAAGCTTTCATTGAAAAATTATTAGTTATCCAAGGTAAAATGGATAGGAGCAAAAGATACGGAAGCCACTTAAATGGCTCCCGGGTCAAATGTGTCTAAACCCTGAGCCATTATAAAGTCGATTGGGACTTAAAGAGTTAATTGATTGGTTTGGTTTGGTTTTAAGAACTATCTTTCATTGCACACGGACTACTCCATCAGTGCTCTGATCTCCTCCCTTAGATCATGCAAGGAGGATCTCAGCACAGTGCACGAACTCCGTAGCACCGGCGAGAATCCCAATGTGTGTATATAGGAATCACACATTCTGTTAATGTTTTTGTGGTGGGTAGGTTTCTAATTTTTAAATTTTGCCAGGGCAGCGGCCAGATAGGCCTACTCTTTACGATTTCCAATTGCCGTGGGATTTTTTAACGTGTGCAACTTGCACATGGACCTCCAATTTGTTCGCCCTTAACTGAGAAGGCTAGGCATCCAATCTCACCCAAGAGACTAGGGAGGAGTATGACATCATTAGGACCACTGGTTCTGAAAAAAAATTGCTATAAATTATATTCCCTCAACTGGGAATTGAACCTGGTACCTCCAGAACTCGAGCAGACACCATACCTCTTAGCCACTCCAACCCCGCATTAATTGAAGCTCCCAGGAATCAAAGAAACAAGGATTTAAAGGTCCTGAGAGCAACATTCTGCAAACTTTGGCAGCAATTCAATAAGAGTTGTGATACAGTGGATCACATGACACTGCCTGAAGAGACTGACAGACTGACTTGGGAGTGTGGAAAACCACCTCAAAACTCATACAGGCGTAAAATATTAAGAGACTAATGAAGAGAAACAAACTGAAAGAAGTCTCTAACACTTAACTCCCCTACAGCAGTATCTGTAATAAACTACCCTGAACTGGTTGAAGTAACAAGAAGAGACATGGTCCGCAACCAGAAGATACGTCAAGACCTAAAAACCCAACCCTTGCAGATCCAAGTAGAACAGTCCCAACTAAGATGGTTTGGCCATGTCTGCAGAATGAAAGATCTGCTGCCATGGCAGGTATGGGAGGCTAAGAGACAGGGGTCCAGACCTCCAGGACGACCTAGAGTCTGCTGGGAGGACAACATTAGACAGTCTCTGAAGGACCGAGGACTAGAATGGAACCAGGCCAGGAGGAAGACAGCCGATAGGATAGTATGGCACTCTCTCTTCCAAACCTCTACACCTCACGGTAGAAGAGGAACGACTAAGTAAGTAAGTAACTACCCTTAACTTTGTTTAGTATGTGTTTTTGTACAAGCCTTGTAACTAATGTACTTGCTTCCTAGCTCGGTGGTCCATGGTTTGATCCCCATATCAGGTGGGATTTTTTTAGACCGCCTCATGAATTTGAGTACCAGAGCAACTGTGGGAGGGTTAATGCGGCTGGCGTGATGCTGACCACATCACCCCTAGTGTGCCGATGGTCAAGAAAATATAGGCCTAACACCATATTCCTAATATGCCTCAATGGGCATGTAACGGGATCCCTTGTAACTAATACCACAGTACACATATGGACAACATTTTGACTTTAATCTGTTTGTCAATTTTGCTTGGCTGAAATGGACATTGTTTTGCTTACCTACAGTCCATTAAAGCACTGATTGCGGACTTTCAAAACCCCAACAACACACAGTATAAAGCGGCACATGTCTACTTTACTGAAGGTAAGTTAATAGTCAGTATTAACCAGTAGTTTTACTTGTTTTTGTGGAATTTGCCGACGACCTGGCTCTTCTGTCTCATTAACTGTAATCAGATGTAAGACAGCATGATATACTTGATGAGGGGTCTGAAGATACACAGGGAAAGGACAAAGATAATGAGAATAAATACAGAAAATAATGACAATATTGAACTTGAAACACCCCTACAAGATTTAGAATCGTACACAAATCTTGGCAGCAGTATAGACACAAAGTTGGAGGAACAGACAATGATATTAAAAAAAGAATACAAAAGGTCAGAGCCAACTTTCATTGCATTGGGAACGAACGAACGAAATCTTTATTTCATCAGGAAATATATGGAGATCAAGAGGAGGAGTCAAGTCCAGCACAAAAATAATATTCTTCAACTCAAATATCAAGTCAGTCCTATTGTATGGTTGAGAAACATGGAGAACAACAGAAACAGCAACTAAAAAGCTAGAGACTTTCATAAATGGGTGCTTGCATAGAATAGAAGGATTTTTTTTTCTTTTCGTACGCCCGCTATTACTCGAGGCGAAATCTCAGGTTAGTATGTCTAATCTGAGACTGATTTTTACGTGAGTATCCCTTTTTTTCTTGTACTGAGACAGGTGTCCCTCGCCATTCAGGCAGATACTCGCCGATTTCGGAGGTACCCATTAGAGCTGGGTCGGCTCAGGAGCCGCCAGTCCCTAGTCGACGACACCTCTTCAGATGTCCTCGCCAGGGCTCGAGTTAATCCAGTCCAAATCCCGGTCGACGAAAAATCTTCAAATGTCCTCGCCCGGGGTTTGATCCTGGGTCACCTGGTCACCAGCACAGTTTGGTAACCACTACACCAGCGCGGCTCCCACTAGAAGGATTGAAATGGTATGACAAGGTCACCTATGTGGAACTGATGACGAAAATTAGAGCGGTGCCAATGATACAAGAGATGAGAAGAAGAAGCTGGAGGTTGGATAGGACACACATTGAGGAAACCTGCTGATAGCATAACAAGGTGGGCCTTGTTCTGGAATCCTCAGGGTAAGAGAGGCAGAGGGAGACCAAAAAAAAACACATGGAGAAGAGAACTGGAGACAAAAATGAAGAAGACATTGAAAGAACTTGAGCGGATGGCACATGACAGGAGGACTTGGCGCGTGACAGGAGGACTTGGCACGTGACAGGAGGACTTGGCATGTGACAGGAGGACTTGGCATGTGACAGGAGGACTTGGCACGTGACAGAAGGACTTGGCACGTGACAGGAGGACTTGGCATGTGACAGGAGGACTTGGCATGTGACAGGAGGACTTGGTATGTGACAGGAGGACTTGGCACATGACAGGAGGACTTGGCACGTGACAGGAGGACTTGGCACATGACAGGAGGACTTGGCACGGGACAGGAGGACTTGGCACAGGACAGGAGGACTTGGCACGGGACAGGAGGACTTGGCACGGGACAGGAGGACTTGGCACGGGACAGGAGGACTTGGCACGGGACAGGAGGATTGGCACATGACAGGAGGACTTGGCACATGACAGGAGGACTTGGCACATGACAGGAGGACTTGGCACGTGACAGGAGGACTTGGCACGTGATAGGAGGACTTGGCACATGACAGGAGGACTTGGCACGGGACAGGAGGACTTGGCACGTATTTATTGAATGCCTATGCTGCTTTGGAAGCTAAAGGGTATTGATTGATTGATGTATTGGAAATAAACGGTAACAATAAAGTTGCTTGGATAGGTAGATTTTATCAGTCACAAGACATGGGATGGGTGAATGAGAGGAAGGGTCAGGCTGCGTAAACAACCAGCACAGCGGTGGGAACAATTAACGTACATGTGGTTCGACGTTTGCTGATGGAGACTATTGCACCTATGGGTTTGCCTGGAGTGCGATGATGTCAATTCTGAATAACAATAGTGGTAACTTATAAGATAAAGATCCCCATGTAATCCGGGGGGGGGGGGGGGGGTCTGAGAGGTGACAAAAAAAGAAAAGGAACACTGCTCCCTCAAGGTGACTAATACGAGGTTGTGCATGAGCCTGGCAACCTCATCACGTAAAACAGGTTGCCACAGAGACCATCACTGTGAGAGCACATAAATGCTTTTTGATGTAGACTTCCTGCGGGTAGGGTTCATGCTCCATACGCAGCAAATCAGGAAATTGATGACGATGATGGTGATATTTGATGACGATGATGGTGATATTTGATGACGATGGTGATATTTGATGACGATGGTGATATTTGGTGACGATGATGGTGATATTTGATGACGATGATGGTGATATTTGATGACGATGATGGTGATATTTGATGACGATGATGGTGATATTTGATGACGATGATGGTGATATTTGATGACGATGATGGTGATATTTGGTGACGATGATGGTGATATTTGATGATGATGGTGGTGATATTTGGTGATGATGATGGTGATATTTGATGATGATGATGGTGATATTTGATGATGATGATATTTGATGACGATGATGGTGATATTTGATGACGATGATGGTGATATTTGATGACGATGATGGTGATATTTGATGACGATGATGGTGATATTTGATGATGGTGATATTTGATGACGATGATGGTGATATTTTATGACGATGATGGTGATATTTGATGATGGTGATATTTGGTGACGATGATGGTGATATTTGATGATGGTGATATTTGATGACGATGATGGTGATATTTGATGACGATGATGGTGATATTTGATGACGATGATGGTGATATTTGATGACGATGATGGTGATATTTGATGACGATGATGGTGATATTTGCTGTTCTTGTGTTAATGGGCCTGAAAAGAGCGCAAAGAATAATAACACACTGTGGCAGGGTCATTTATATGTATGTATCAATAAATATGGCTTGCTGTCTAAGGTTCCCAGGCCATACGAGGCTAACAACTGTTCAGTGAAGAAAATGGCATCAAACGGGCCAACAGTATAGACGATATTCAAAAGCTTCTGTTCGAACACACAGATATTTTAATCTTGTTACAGTGATGCATTGATAATTCAGCATTGGCATGAAACATCTTCCTAAGACACCTTGATCATGTGTACACTTATGATTGCCATACAAGGCACATACACAATCCTATGTAGGTTTCAAGTAGGAACATCTTTCAAAACGCAGCCGGTCCTTACAATGGGCACATAAACAAAGATGCTGTCGCAAAGTCAAACAAAACGACGTCATATGTGAACTACGCATAGTGACTACAAATAGGTACCACACTTGTGAGCACTACAATAATGTTCATTACAACTCACGTGTGGTGTGCACAAAGGCATACGCCACACACACATTCAATAAAGCATGCAGTTAAGATAATTGCGTGACAGCGTTGCAGGATAACCCCCTGGTCTGGAAGTCCTAGGGTAAGTGAAATAGAAGACCAAGGCGGTGGCTGGAGCCATTGCAAACAAGGTGAAGCATTTTAAATGGGGATAGCATCACAAGACAGTCCTTGTTCTAGAATCCGCAGAGTAAGACAAACAGAGACCCAAAATATCACATGGAGAAGAGAACTGGAGGTAGACTTGAAAGGGATAAAGATCACATGGAAAGAGCTTGAACAGATGGCACAGGCGACTTGTCATGTTTGTGTACCATTGGGATATCATGAAGATATGATATTGATGGATTGACTGGCTGATATTTGCCACTGGGTTATCATGAAGATATGATATTGATGGATTGACTGACTGATATTTGGCACTGGGTTATCATGAAGATATGATATTGATGGATTGACTGACTGATATGTGCCACTGGGTTATCATGAAGATATGATATTGATGGATTGACTGACTGATATTTGCCACTGGGTTATCATGAAGATATGATATTGATGGATTGACTGACTGATATTTGCCACTGGGTTATCATGAAATATGATATTGATGGATTGACTGACTGATATTTTCCACTGGGTTATCATGAAGATATGATATTGATGGATTGACTGACTGATATTTGCCACTGGGTTATTGTGAAAATATGATATTGATGGATTGGCTGATTGATATTTGCCACTGGGTTATCGTGAAAATATGATATTGATTGATTGACTGACTGATTATTGTCATTGGGTTATTGTAAGAAGATGACTTTTGTACATGTCCAGCATGTCCTGATGAATCCTTCAATGAGTTGTGCAAGTCAGGCAGTGCAAAGTTCATCAAAACTTTGAAGGAGATCAACATTGCCTTTCTGCCATATGAATCTCAGGTATGCCTTTATATCTCATATGTGACATTGAATATGGGACTTTATGTTTGAATCTCATATTTAACCTTGTATTGGGCTTTATATTGAAATCTAATATTTAACTCTGTATTGGGCTTTATGTTGGAATCTCATATGTAACCTTGTACTTGGGCTTTGTGTTGGAATCTCATATGTAACTTTGTATAGGGCTTTGTGTTGGAATCTCATATGTAACTTTCTTCTTCTTCCGTCCTTAGCCAATGACCGGCAAAGCAGTCAGTGGCCATTACGCCTAGTGGCGTCTTAAGGGCAACAGCGAATAGATTTTCTCTGCCGTTGTTCCCATCACGCCTAATGGCGTCTTTAGGGCAACGACAAATCAATCCGTTTGTTGTTGTTTCCATAATCAAAGTGACTGGCAAACGGGTGATCAGCCCGTTGGGATATGTAACTTTGTATTGGGCTTTATGTTGGAATCTCATATATAACCTTGTATTGGGCTTTGTGATGGAATCTCATATGTAACCTTGTATTGGGTTTTATGTTAGAATCTCATATGTAACCTTGTATTGGGCTCGACGTTGGAATCTCATATGTAACCTTTTACTGGGTTTTATGTTGAAATCTCATATGTAACCTTGTATTGGGCTTTATGTTGAATCTCATATTTAACCTTTTATTTGGGCTTTATTTTGGAATCTCATATGTAACTTTGTATCGGCCTTTATTTTAGAATCTCATATGTAACCTTGTATTGGGTTTTATGTTATAATCTCATATGTAACTGTTACTGTTGTTTTGGGGGGTGCTGTTTGTTAGTGCTACTGGCTGGCACCGCTGACAATGTTGACGTCAGCAATGTCGGGCTTACTGTTAGTGGCCGACAGTGTTTAAATATTAGAGTGAATGTCGTGGGTCCCTTAGATTTCTATACAACTGTTTAACCCACACAACAGTAACATTAGGTCAGGAAATAGACCAACAGGTAAGACGAATTAGATTTCAACTCATACACAGCAACATCGACATCATGGACAGCAAATCACAAGTTATCATAGCAGGTATAATCCATAGGAAATTGGCTGCATAAACAGCAACTTATCATACATTGTAATAACAGGTATAATCCATCAGAAATTGGTTGCATAAACAGCAACTCATCATACATCGTAAGAGTAGATATAATCCATCAGAAATTGGTTGCATAAACAGCAACTCATCATACATTGTAATAACAGGTATAATCGATCAGAAATTGGTTGCATAAACAGCAACTCATCATACATTGTAAGAGTAGATATAATCCGTCAGAAATTGGTTGCGTAAACAGCAACTCATCATACATTGTAATAGTAGGTATATTTTTTTTTTTTTTTTTTTTTTTTTAAACCTTTATTTCGGTCAATACATCAATATTTTTTACAAAAATTGTTTACAATTATCACATGATGTAGGATAAGGAATAAAGAATAACGAATGCCACCCCCCCCCCCCCCCAAACTATCATTGCAACAAGTCAATAACTATAGTAAACAATATACCTCTAAATCCAAAACAATATACGTATCAAAATTTACCAAATTATTTAAACAATATCACATAATAAACATACTAAGATAACCCCCCCCCTCTTCCCCCCCCCCAAATAACTTATATTACAAGTCAATATCCGCAAAGGAAGATACAATGTTATCCCAACAACCTCATGGATGATGAAAGGGGGAGATGAAATGATTAATGATACATCGACAAAATGATGATGACCCCCTACCATGAGATGATTAATGAGGACATATGTTAAAGAGTATTTACATTGCATGATATTTATAGACACAAAGTATTTACAAACAAAGCTACTTGCTTTGTATTAACGACCGAAGGGTCGATAAAGGTTATTAAATATTTATTTGAACAACAACAAAAGAGTTTTAAATCTGTTCTGTTATGTTTTGCATCATGCGTTCGTATATTTGTGTAAATATTGTACTGTCATAATGTCTACTGTCATATACAGCCTTATTCCTACATGTCCAAACAAGGTATCTGAAGTTAGCTAGTAAAGTTAGTAGCATACCTGTCAACCTCCTGAGACAAAAATCTGTACGCCGGACCAAAAAAATCCTTACAAACACCCAAAAATCCTTACGCAAAAAATATATTAATAAATTATACGCAATACAGTTTTAAAATGAGAAATGACATATACAAATCTATTAGCATTTGAATTATTGTGACATAAAACATGCTAATAGTCTCATGCTGTTCTTTACATATAAAAAACGTAGTGATCATGAGGTACACTATTCTTTCGATGTACAGTGATTTGTATTATAATCAACACATGCACTTTTAGCACTTTGCAGAATTGCATTTGTGGGCTTAAAGTCTGCACAGCATGTATCAATGTTAATCTTACACTGTAAAATAGAAGTGAGCGTGTCCGCATTCATGGACCTCCGGCAGTCTGTGTGGATTTTTTTCATCATTGAAAATGATCTTTTGCAGTCAGCATTGCTGTGAGGGAATATCAGCAGTCGCTGAATGATGACTTTCAAATTAGGAAAGCGGATGTCACCAGTACTAGTTTTTTGGTCAACAACTTCCAGCCAATAGCTACAGAAGCTCTTTTTCTGACCACTATCTGTCAGTAGAGGCACACACACATCAGACAACATACAGTAGAGAATGATTAAAAAATACAACAAACAAAGCAAACGGCTAACAGCACCAAAAAAAAAAAAATTAACAAAATTATGAACAGAATATCAAATCTAGGAAGAAAAAACGTACCACCAAAAATTTACAAAATTATTATTTAAGAGTTGGTAGCCTAGACCAGTGATAACAGATTGCCACTTTATTAACAAATAAAGCAGCGAATCTCGAGCGCTGGAATAAAGTAGGCCTACTCAACGCAAACAAACTTTTTTTTCCAGTTATGTAGGGCCTACACAGAATATTATGACAATTTATCGGAAATATATTGAAGAGCAAGATATAACTGGAAAGATTAAGACAGCGATTAAATTGCAACAAACCGAAACAACAGCAATATTTAACCAAGTTATAAGAACTTAGCTTTTTTAAAACAAAATGGCGTCGAAGTGTGGTGGCAAGCAAGCGTGGTCGTTCATAACTGGTAACTTTAAAAATACGTCATGTCCACGCTAAAAAACCGAAAGCGTTTGAGGCCGATTCAAAGTTTTTGTCAAATTGTTTGTATATAAAAGGATTGATTGGTTGCTGGAGAGACCCTCAGTTTAAAAACGGACGCGCCGAGATTCTCCCGGAATTAAAAATAAAAAAAATTGGTTAAAAAAAAACCTGGGTTAGAAATAATTTTCTGATCTAAAATTTAGAATTTAAAAAAAAAAAAATTTTTTTTTTTTTTGAGAGGGGGAAAAAAAATCCGTACAACGAGTCTGTACGGCCGTACACTGCTAAAAGTATCAAAAATCCTACATTGTATGAAAAAAATTCGTACAGGTTGACAGGTATGTAGTAGCTTAAGTTCTGTTCGTCTCGTCATTCCGTGGTAACGTGTTAAGCATGACTGCTCTGTATAAATGAAAGTGTTTGTTGTGAGTTTTGAGGCTATTAAATTTCCTTAATTTGTTTAAATGTAGGTACCACTGTTTTACATGTGTAAAACAAGTGGTCTTCTGTCTCTATAATGTTGTCACTACACAGTTTTACAATTTTGGTGCTCAATCTGTTTGCCTTTATTGATGATTTGTTTGCAATTGGTGTTAAACTGTGTAGTAGTCTGAAAGTGACTTCATTTGCTTGTGGTTTGAATTCTATTGCAAGAATGTTTAATGAAACTCTGTGTGTAATCAGCCTCGACGATACTTTCTTCAAATGTCTCTCCAGGGCTCAAGATAATCCCAGTCCAAATCCTGGTCGAATGAAAAATCTCAAATGCCCCTCGCCCGGGTTTGATCCTAGGTCACCCGGTAGGAGTCACCCGGTCGCCATCGCAGTGTGTAACCACTACACTAAGCGCGCTCTCCACTCACAGACGATGATGATGATGAATGAGTTGTTTTTGTTATGTTTTATATCTCTGTATGACATTGTTTATTTTCATTCAAGCATTTTAAAAATGAGTTTTTGATAATGCCGTGCTTCATTTATGTTGTTTGTATCCATCTTATTGGAAAATTTGTTTTCCAGTATATTCCCTTGACTCAAGCGGAGACCTTTCAGTTTTACTACAAAAACCCAGTAAACCAGTCGCACAATAAATTTGAGAGCGTTGTGCCGAGCAAATAGCAACCTTGTGTGCAACGCTAGGGAAAACCCAAGCCCTGAGATACCGATCGTAAAGTTTCTTAGTGAGACCTTAAGTTTTAGGGGTTCTGTTGGGTGAGTGTAAATGTATTTTTTGCCACTGTTGGGGGGACAGCAGGCAGTGATGACAAAATAAGAATACAAAAGACTAGAGGAGCTATTCATTGCATTGGGAAACATATGTAGAACACAAAGAAATCAAGTTGAATACAGACGTCAGAATCTTCAGATCAGATGTCACCTCAGTCCTATTGTATGGCGGTGAAACATGGAGAACAAAAATAAAAATTAACAACGCCCAAAAAAAGCTACTAACAGGACGTTCTTAATAATGTGACGTACTTGCGTATAATAAGAAGGAATGAAGTGGAATTGCAAAGATCGATAAAATGTGAAAAGTGGTGTACAGAAGCAGACATGGTTCCAGAGGAACAGGAGATGAATAAAAAAGTATGCTGGAGATAGGAAACACATAGAAGAACACCTGTTGACCCAACTTTAACCAAATGATCGACGTCGGCATTCTGGAATCCCCCCCATGGTGAGAGATAGAGGAACACCAAATAAAACAGAGGAGAAGAGGAACTGGAGACAAGACATGAAGGGGATGGAAAGATCATCATGAGCTGATACCTACTTATAACTGCCATAGGGAGTGAAGTGTTGTTGAGATTTAACAACCGCTAGATTCCACAATGGGCTGGTTTGGTGGGGGTGTGTTGGTTGGTGAGACGGTGGGGGATGAGCACTCCCTGCTGCCCTTCCTGGTTGCTGTGGCGCGGGGTGTGTTGGGTAGGGAGTGGCCGATTCCCTAACTGGGGGGGGTCCGGCGCGTGATACGAGTTCACATTATTCTGTAGGTGATGGTTCGCTTCGACTCTAGTCGAAGAGATTAAGGGCTACGGGGGGGGGGGCGGGGGGCAGCAGATGGGCGAACTGCAGTGTGGGAGATCGGCCGCGCCTCACGACCTCGAGACACTTAGATAGAGATGCGACATGTTACATTCGAGTACAACTCGTACATGGCTCTGGTACCATTGCGCGCTGGTACCGTATCTCATTAGGTGGGTTGTGGTCCTGTCTGTATAGTACAAACACTCAAGACATTATAATCTTTTGTTTCTTGTAAGAGAGAACAAAATAGATGAGAGAGATGGGCGATCGATCGCGAGGGGGGAGAGAATAGGGTTGCGGATGTTTACACGAGATCTACACAGCTAACTGGTCAGGATAATGGATTTTCCTACAGCACGGCTAGGTAGGGCGCACACACTGGAACTACTCGATCATACGCGTGCGTGCGATGGGAGGTTGTGTGCGGTAAAGACGGCAGAGTTCAATGGTGAGCTAGAAGGGAGACACATACGCGCGCCGACAGGGGAGGTAGTGGGGGACATAGGTGGAGTCACAAGGATCTTAAGCACAACGTGGGTCTACTCATTCACATGATTGGTAAGAGCACGTCAGTCTCTGGAATGACTGCGGAGATGCGGGAGTGGCATCTATTGGTGATGGCGTGCTCGTGCTGTGGGTTGACTTAAACGTCTGAGACTATTACCAGGTCTTTATCGTGCGGATCGAAGCATCTCACTTCATGTGACGTTGTTGTGGGGGCGGGGGGGGGGAGTCTCACAGGGACGATACGTGTGGTCAGGCAGTCGAACATAGCGCAGATCATGTCTGATGAGTCGATAGGTTATTGAGGACATTAGAACAACATTTCTGTGACAATAGCGCGTATCATTGGCACAGATAGCATTCTGTGGGCTAGAGGGTTTGATGGCGGTGTAACATCGGCGCGTGGGAGTGTGCGAAGCAGGGGATAGCTCGCGGTAGGTATCTCGGTGCGTCGCGGTGGGGGATCAATGGACACACATATAGCTGGCGCACACAGTTGCACGCACTAGTGATGTGGAAGGCCGGTGATAGGTGAATTGTCTGAGGGTAGGCAGCAGCTGGCTTGGCGACAGGTTATTGCAGTATCTGACTCTAGGGGCATGACGGTGAGCATTGCGGAGTTTGAGTATTGTGTGGCTGTAAGTCTAATTTTGGACTCCATCTTTCTGACGGAGAGGAGTGTTGGTGTACACAGGGGAGGCTGTGAGGTGGAGAGATTGGGGTGGGACATCTCTCTCGCGATATGCGAGACTTAGAGTTAGAGGGGTGTAGACATAGATGTGATATGTGGTGCCAGGAGTGAGGATACATGCATTCAGAGAGAGCACTTTGATTGATTAGATCTCACGTCTGTTATGTGGTTTGGACGATAAGATGGTCATTCTTACTAAGACAGAGGATTGGTTGACATAAGGAACACCTGTGAGGGTGATAGGACCAACAGAGATGTGAGGGGGGCGGGGATAGTACTACGTCAGTGTTCGGGGCGGGACAGAGGAGAGTGGAGATTAGACAACATGATGTAGGCGGAGAGTACACGTATCTGTGGCGCCGGATGGGGACATAGAAGAGTGGGGGATAGGCGGTGGAGTATGGGGGAGACAGTGGAGGTAGGACATCAGATAGGGGTAGTGAGTATGGAGGGGTGCGCGCATGTAGGTCTAGTGTAGTACTGATGTTGTGGTACTAATATCACAGTTCATGGGCACAATTGTAATATGTATGGATGGTCTATATCTATAAGTGTGATGGACACGGCATCAAGCATGTGTCGCTGGATGATATAGTATGGGTGGCAACATGTTTGATCTCTGAGGCGGAGGACACACGTCTTATCTCTAGTGTAGCACAGGACACACATTTATGGTATTCACATGATGTGCAAGGTATATTTGTTTCTGAAAATGTTTTTATTAGGTAAGAGGGGGATTTGAGTTGGATATGACAGGAGGGTGTCGATACAGACAGCATCGGGGGGCACTGATACTGCAGGGCGAGATTAAGGTAGGAGAGGAGTAAGGCGAGTGGATTAAGTAAGGTGGCAGGACACTCTAAAGGGGTGGTCGAGATTCTCAATAAGGATGGTGGGGGGGGGACTTATAGCGAGAGTAGGCGGTTGCTGGAACGGGCTGAAGGTACTAGTCACACGATCGGTGGGATGTGTTAAGGTAGTTTGTGATGTGGGGGGGGGATGTTGAAAGAAGGACTTGTGTGATGAGGGCGGAGTATACGGTGTTGGATTCATATGGTCACATGGTATATTAGGAGCAGGTATGTATATTCTATGTAGATGTAGAGAGGACACGAGTGAGTTTTTGATGGGAATGTTTTTGGGGTTAGTAGAGAGGGATTTGAGGTTGTATGGATTGGGGGTATTTACGATATTTATATGAGAGATTAGACAGTAGAGTTGTAAGGAAAATGTGGACGAAGCCTGATATGGTTGACAGTATGAGTATATTGAGAATCACTGGTGGTATGTGGTGTAATGGGGGAGTATTAGAAATTAGGGGATTGATAGACGGGAGGAGTGGCGGAATATTGAAGGGGGGTGTGGTGATTCAAATTTATTTTTTAAGGAGAGGGTTTTGGGTGTGGTAGTGGAAGTTGATTTTGAGATTATTTAGGAGTGGGTGAGTGGGAGGTTATGGGGAAAGAAATGGGATAGGTGTAGGTATGATATTGGAGGTTATATGGGTTGTGGACAGGAGTAACTATTGGAATGTGATTGCACAGGTAAGTGTATAGTTTGGGTTACTAGACATTGTGAGAGTATGTTGAGAGTGGTGAGTATATTTTGGAGAGGAGGGAGAAAAATTATGAGATACGTAGGGTGAAGGCACATGATGGGAGGGTTGGGTGATCACATGGAGGGGGGGTGACAGGGGGGGGGGGGGGGGGGTGGGGGGGGGATTGGGTTTGGGACAAGGTTTGGTTTTTTTTGTGAAGAGGGGGTAAAGAGAAAAGATTAAGTGAGGGGTGTGGTTAGATATGAGGAATATGAGTTTTTTAGGGTTGTTTTTAGGGTTTTTATTGTGGTTGTATTTGAGTTGTAGTTTATTTGGGGGGTTAGTTTGGTGTGAAGGGTGGGGAGATAGGGTATGGGAGAATTGTGGGGGGAACTGGAGGGTGGATCAGATGTTTTGTGTTGGTAATGGGTGGGGGGGAGGGGATGCGGTTATAGGGAGAGACGTTAATTGTGAAGATGGGTTTGGTATGTATATGACTAGGTGTATTTGGGAAATAGGGTGCGGTGAGTTTCAGTAGTACAGTTGATATAGGAAGAAGATGGTGATTTGGTGGGGTGTGTTTGGGATGGTGGTGTTGGGGTGGGTGGTGGGTGGGGTTTGGGTGGTTGGGGGGGGAGTGTTTGATTTATGGGGTTTGGGGTTGTGTTTGAAATTTGGGGTGTTAGTGGCATTGATGGGGGGGGGGGGGGGGGGGGGGGGGGAGGGAATTTTTGGGGGGGGTTTGGTGGGGGGGGGGGGTGGGGGGGGGGGGTAGGTTTGGGTGAGGGGGGGGGGGGGGGGGGTTTATTTGAGGGTTATGGGGGGGGGGTGAATGAGGGGAATTGTTGGGGGGGGGGGGGGATTTGGGCTCACTTTGGGGGATTGGATTTGTAGGGGGTGTGGTGGGGGGGGTTTTAGGTTGTTGTAATTTGTTTATGGGATGGGGGGGGGGGGTGTTTTGGGGGGGTGGGGGGGGTGTTAGGTGGGGGGTGTTGGGTGTTAAAACCTGGGGGTTGGGTTTTGGGTTTGGTGGGTGGGGGAATGAATTTGGTTGGTTTGTGGGTGGGTGGTTTTAATGTGTTATGTGGGGGGTGGCTCCAAAAGTGGTGGAAATTTGGGGGGGTTGGGGGTTTTGTGGTTTGTTGTGGTTAAAGGTGGTGGTGTGTTGGTTTGGTTTGGTTGTGGTTTTTTGGGAATGGTTGTTTGGAAAGGGTTGTTGAATGGGGGGTGGGAAATTTTTGGTTCCTCCTTGGGAGGTGGTGGGGGGGAGCTTGGTTGGGGAATGGGTGGAGGGGGGGGCTGGGTTTGGTTGTGGGGCGGGGGGAGGGTGACTGAGTGGTTGAAAGGAAGGATGGAAATCAAGCGTTGGTGGCAATTTGGGTCGTTAAAAAAAGGGTGGGGGAAAAACCTCCACGCAGGGGTGTAGATATTAGGAGGGGGGTGGAGGATTTGTATGGTTATAGACAAAGGGTAGGTGGGAAATGGGGGGGATGATGGGGACTCGGGGGGGGGAAATTTATGGGAAAGGGGGTGAAAAGGGGGTTTGGCCAGGGGGAATTTTGGGGGTTATGGGCGTGGTAGTAGGGGGGGGGAAAGTGGAAAAAAGTAAGATTGACAGTGGGAGGGGGTGGGAAAAAGGGGTTAACGAGTTAATAATGGGAAAGGGGGGGATTGGGGGCGTGGGAGGGAAGGGGTGGGGGGGGGAATTATGGGGTAGGGGATGGGTGAAAAGTATGGTGGGGTGTATATTAACTCGGTTTGGCTGGTTGTTTTGGGGAGGGAGTATAGGGAGGGGAGGTAATAGGGTTACTGGGGGACAGTTGAGGGGAGGGGGGGGATTTTTGGAGATTGGGTGGGAACATAGAGAGTTATATGGTGGGGTGGGGGGGATTTGATAGGGGGGGGGTGGGCTAATGGTTTTATAGGGGGGTGGGTTCATAAGGTGGGGGGGTGGGAGGAGGGTGTAGGGGAAAGGGGGGGAAATCTGGAGGATGGAAGGAGGGGGGAGGGGTTGGCTATTGGGTGAGGATATTTGGGTGGGATTGGTGTAGCAAATTCGAGTAGGGGGTGGTGTAGTAGGTGGGTGTTTATTGAGGGGTGAGAAGTGGAGTGGTAGGAGTGCGATTGAATAGTGATAGGTTTGAAGTTGAGGGGTTAAAAATGGGAGGGATAGTGGAAAAAGCTTGTTTTGGGGGAGGGAATTAGGAGGTTTGGGGGGGGGCGGTGGGGGTTTGAGTATGGGCAGGGTTGGGACCGAATTAGGGTGAGGTGTGAATAGGCGGGGTGGGGGTATAATGGAAAGTCGTGAAGAGGGGGTGGGGTTGTGTGGTATGGGGGGGTAGCGGGGGGTGGGGGAAAGATGGGGGGGTGGAGGTGGCGATGGGGATGGGATATATGAAAGTTTGTCGGGTGGGGGGGGGATATACGGGGGGGGGGGTAGCGATTAGGGGAATGGGTGGGGTGGGAGTAAAAAACTGGGAGGGTTGTGGGGGGGGTTGGGAAGGGGGGGGGGGGTGGGGGACGGCGAGGTATCGGTGGGGTAAGGAGTGTATAGGGGAAGAATGGGAGGAAGGGGGGGAGAGGTGGTGAGGGGTAAAGGGGGTAGGCGGTTCAAAGTGGAGGTGGGTGTGGGGATTAGTTGGGTAAAAATGGTAGTGGGTGGGGGGATAAATGGGGGGGGGGCGGATGGGGGTAAGGGGGGGGTAGGGTGTGTGGGGGAAGGGGAAGGTATATTCTGAATGCTTTTTGGTTATTTTTAGGGATGGGAGTTAGGGATGGTAATGGGGGCATGGGGGGGTGGGAATAGGTGGGGGGGGTGGGCGGAGGATGGAGAGTTAAGGACGGGGGGGGGTGGTTGGAGTAGTTAAGGAAAGGGGTGGTTTTTGGCCAAGATAGTTTTTTATTATTGTTTTTTATAAGGGGATAGAGGAGGTGGGGGGATTATAGTGAGATAGGAGGGGGGGTCCGAATTGGGGGAGGTGGGTAGAGGGGAGGGTAGGAGTAAACGGGTGGGGGTAGAGTGGAGTTGGGGGGGGTTTCGGGGGGGGGTGTTGCGGTCGCTGGTTTGGATGAGGTGTTTTTATTGAGGGAAGGGATTTGGATGTGGGTGTGGGTTAACACTTGAGTGGGGGGGATGTAGTCCCTCAGTTCGGGGGTGGGGTGAGGGAAGTCGATGGATGGGTGTGGGGGGAATACGGGGGGTGGACCAGGAGGGGGGGGTGGCGTTGAGGAGGGTGGAAATAGTGTTTTGGAGGCAGCATTATAGAAGAGGGAAGGGTTGGGGGGGGAACTCAGAATTATATATGTAAGGTGGGGGAAGAAGGTGCGCGGGAAAAAGGGTGGTTGGATGAGATGGATATTAGGGTAGAAAAAGGGGGAGAAGGTTGGGTTTGGGTGGGGGTCTGTTTGCATGGGCGAAGGGTGATGGGGGGGATTAGATAGAGTGGATAAGTGGATGGGTGGGGTGGAGGGGGATGGGTGGATAGGGGTTGAAGGGGGGGGAGGGATAAGGAGGTGAGTTGGGGAATGAAGTCCTGTGGTGGGGGGGTGGGAGTTTGGGAGGATGGGTGGAGCGGGGGGGGGGAAATGTCAGGGGGGGTTGGTTTGTTGGGGAAATTGTGATGTGGGGGGGGGATGGGGGTGCGGGGGGGTTGGGGTGGGGTTGGGGTGGGGCTTTTGGGGGATGGTGGGAGTGGGGGGTGGGCTGTATTGTTTTGATTGTGGGGTTAGTGGTGAAATTTGCGTTTGGTTTATAAATATTGTTTTTTTGAATTGAAAGTGGGATTTTAAGGGAAAAAGGATTTGTTTATTAGGAAAGGGGTGTGGCTATTTTTTTTTTTTGGTTTTGGTTTATGGGAGGAGGTGGTTCTTGGGGGTTTGGGTTAAAGGTGAAAACCAACGAGAGGGGGTTTGGTGAAGGGAGGTGGGGGGTGTGGTGGTGGGGGGGTGGGGGTTAATGTGGGTGGTTATGGGAGAGGGTCGTTGGGTTGGGGGCTGGTTGGAAGTTTAACCATGGTTCTATTATGTAGTGGACACTGTGGAAGTTTTGGATGGAAGAGGGGGTTCTTATGGGGTGTTGGTTGGTTATTTCATTTTATGGTTTTGTCTATGGTCCTGAATGGCTAATGGGGTGGGGGACATTTGACGGGTTGTGGTGTCAGGGTAGAATGTTAGGGGTACGGGTGAAGAGTTGGGTGGTTACTTGTGGGGGATGGTTAAAATGGGGCTGTGCCCCAGTGGGAGGGTGCGGGGGTTGGGGGTGGGAGGGGGGTGACCTATGGGTTTGGGGGTAGGTTGCAGGATGTGCGTTTTTAGGTGGGTTGGGGCAGTGAAGGAAATATAGGACAATAAATGGATCTGGTGGGTAGACCGTAAAGGGAAGGGGATGGAGATTCTAAAGGGGGTTATGTGTAGTTGTTGGAAGTGGGGCCGGTAGCGTTAGGGATCTTTAAGTTTGAATGTTTATGGCGTGGGAGGTTGGGGGTGTAGGGTTCCAGGGGTTTATTTGGAATTAGGTTTTGGGGGAATGGGTGGCGGAGTTGGAAAAGTGGGTAGGATGATATATTGTTGTAATGTTTGGAGGGGTACTTGCATGAGGGGTGGCGTGGTGATGGTGGGTTGTTGGTGGTGTGGTGGGGGATAGAGGTATTGCGTTGTTGTGGGGTGGGGGGGTGTTTGGGGGGGGGGTAGGGTGGGGGGGGGTGGGGGGGGGGGGTGTTTGATATGGTTGGTTTTGGGGGGGGTAGTGGTAATTGTTTGAGTAGTTAATGTGGTAGGGTGTGGGTTAGTAGATGTGGGTTTGTGTTTGGGATGTTGTGATGGGTGTTGGGGTTAGGGTAAATGGGTATGGGGGATATTGTTGGTGTTGTAGTGGATTGTGCATGGTATGGTTAGGTGGGAATTGGGGTGATAAATTGTAGATGATAGGAAGGTATCGGGGGGGGAGAGAGGGGTGGGTAGTCGGTGAGTTATGTTGGGGGGGTTAATGGGGTGGTAGGGGAATTAAATGGAGATGTTGGGGTATTGGGCTTTGTTAAGAATGATAGGGGGGGGTTTTTGTGTGAGGGGGTATGGGGGGGGAATAATTGTGTGTAATGGGGAGTTTGGGTGTTTGTGGGTGACGGGATCATATGTTGTGTGGTTGATGTGTCGTGTTTGTGTGACGTTTTGGTTATTTAGAATGTGGGAGTAATATGGTGTATGTTAGTTATGTGGGAAGTTATGAGATGAAATAGGGGGGAGGTGGATTAGGGAGATGGGTATAGGGGGGTGTGATTGGGCCATATTTGAAAGGTTTGTGTGATTAGGAACGAACAAGGGGGACCTGTGTGGGGGTTGAGTGGTTGTTGAGTCGTAGGAGGGACCTGGTTGGGGGGGGGAATCAAGGTTGGGGAGGGGGGTAGTTATTTGGAATTGTAGTTTGGGGGGGGGGGATAACAAGGTGGGATGAGGGTTGGATGGGAGATAAAAGGTGGTGGGTTTGGGAGGGTAGGGGGTAAGGGGGGTAGTGGGATTTCGTGGGGCGCTGCACGTGACGGGAATTTAGGGGGGTGGGGAGGGTGGGGTTTCCCCACCCCTCGCGAAACAACAGTGAGGGTAGGGCGGTATTAGATGTGTTGTCGTGGGGGTAGATGGGGGAAACGTGATGGGTTGTGGGTGGGGGGTTTGGTATTGGGTTGGGTGGGTGGGTGCCATAGCAGGGATTTGGGGGGTGGCTGGACATTGGAGTGGTGAGGGAGGGTGGGTAGTATAGTGGGGTTAGATGATGGTATCTGGAGTGAGTTAGAATAAAGGTGAAGTTAGAGTGTAGGGCATGTTGGAGCGGTGAGGGGTGGTGGTTTGTTGGTATAGAGTAGGGAGTTTGGTGAATGTAGTGGATTATAGGATGATACTGGGGGTGGAAATAAGGAGTGAGTAGGGGGGGGTTGACACACACCACAACTCACAATGTGATTTGAAGTGATGATCGTGTTTGGTGAATGTGGTGATGATTGTTAGAAAAGGTGTGGGATGGCGGGGGGGGGTAGGGGGGGGGGTGGGGGGGGGGGGGGGGGGTAGGGGGGGGGGGGGGGGTATGGGGGGTGGTATGGGGTTGAATAGGGGGTGATGATGGAGGGGGTGTTGGGAACAATAGGTTCCGATAAGGTTGATGAAGGTGTTGTTGTGAATAATAAAAAGGTGTGGGATGTGCGGTTATGTTGTAAAAAAAAGGGTGGATTGTAGGTTTGGTAAATAACTTGGGTATGGGATGAAGGGTTTTTGGTAAATAAAGTCGGTGTGGATGAGTTTGTTGGAGAGATATGAAATTGTTGGGCGTGGTAGGTTTTGGTGAAGTAAAATGTGGTGATATGAGCGTTTTGGTGAAATAAATAAGGGGTGGGATGTAGTTTGTGTTTCTAAAAGGGTGTGGGGATGAGGTCTGTTGAGATAGTAAGAAGTGGGTGGTGATGACATTCTGTTTGGTGTGAAAGGTACAAGTGGTGTTGGGGGGATATGATTAGTGAGTCATTGGGAAGCTGGTGGGAGTAGTTCGTGTAGGTAAATTTTGACATTTACAGTGAGAGAGAGGATGTGGGGCACGGGCAAGGTGGGTGGTAGTGTGAGTGTGATGTTTGTATATTTGTGTTTATTTTGTGGGTTGTTTTGTTTTGGGGTGAAGTGGTTATAGTTTAGGACTTCGGGTATGGTAAATTGTTGGGGGTGTTGGAGTGGGGGTCGGGCGGGCGGTAGGGGTAAGATAAGAGAAATGGCGGTATTTGTTGCGGTGGAGCAGTTTAATGTTGGAGCTTAAGGGTCAATAAAATTTATTGTTTTTTTTTGGTGGATGTTTGGTTTTGCGGTTATGGTGGGAGGGGTGGTGTTTAATCTATGGTGTTTGGTTGTTTAGGGAGGCGTGTAATGTAGTGAAATATTGTGGGGAGGGGGGTGGAGAGTATTATTTTGGATATTTTGGGGATCGTGTATTTTTGGGAGGAAAGGTTGGGGGGGTGGTTTATGGGAGTATTGGCGTTGTTGTGCGGCGTGAGGTTTGGAGGATGGGGGTTTTGGGGTGGGGGAGGTGGGGGGGGGGGTGGGGTTTTAATGTGCGGGGGGTTATTAAATTTTTATTGGCGGAGTGGAGGTAAGGTGCGGGGGAGGGGGGGTGGGCGAATGGGGGGCGGGGGTGGTGGTGTGGGGTAGGGATGGTGGGGGGGCGGCGGCGGTTTGGTGGGCGTTGAGTTGTGGTGTTGGGATGCGAGGGGTGGGGGTTCGGGAGTTGCGGAGAGCGGGTCCTTATATGCATAGTATTTGTGTGAGTTTAGTGGGAATAGTTGTATCATAGTTTTGGTGTTAAAAATAGTTTTATTTCCGGGAGGAACTAACTTGGGGGTGTGGTTGTGGATGTTACAGTTGGGTTGTTTAAAAGTGTTGTAGAAGTTGATGAGGTCTAGGTGCGTTTCTAAGTATAAGTTTGTATGAGGGTGGGGGTTTGGGGTGCTTATGGATAATTGGTGTATCCTGGGGTAGTTCAGTTAAATCTGGGTAATGAGAGGGTCTCTGTTGTTTATTGTTTTTATCTTCGGGTGTGTGTGAAGAAAGGGGGGGTGAGGGGGGTGTTTACTGGGAAAATGGGTAAAGGAATTGATAAAAGGGTTAGTGAATGAAAAAATGGTGAAAGTGGAGCGTGAGTTGGTTAGGATAATGGTTTAATAAATAGGGAAGGATATGTAAGGTGTGGAGGGTAGATGAGGTGGACAAACGAGGGATACACGGGGAGTATATGGATATGGTGTGTGTTTTGTATTATTGTTTTTTTTGTAAATAAATGTGTTTTTTTTTGTTTTTTTTTTTTTTTTTGTTTGTTTTTTTTTTTTTTTTTTTTTTTTTTTTGCTTTACATTATAATGAATGTTTTTTTTATTTTTTTTTTTTTTTTTTATTTTTTTTTTTTTGTTATATTGATTGTGATTATATTTGGATTTTTATTATATTGTATATGGTTGTTTCGGATGCGAGGTTATAGGGTCTTAGTGGTATATGTGGTATGGAGATAGGTGGTAGACGTATGGTAGTTAAGTATCATAGAGTTGGTGGAGTGGTTAGTGGGTGGTATTAGTGAAGATGGAATGGGTGTGGTAATGAGGTTACAAGGAAGTGGGGGGTGTGGATTTGGAGTGATGTTGTGGGGTTTGGGTAGGGAGATAGTGGAGTGGGAGTTGGGAGGCCGGTAGTGGGGGTCGGGGCATTGCGGTGTGTTGTTGGTGAAGGGGGTAGGTGTAGTAGGTTGGAGGATGTGTGAGGTTTATTGGTGGGGGGTGGTTTGTATGGTGGGTATTTATGTGGGGGGGGTGTGGGTAATCAGTAGTATTGGGGTAAAGTGATTGGTTTTTGGGAGGAGTTTGGTATGTTTGAAGTGTGTTTTGTGCGATTGTGGATGTAATTGTTAAATAGTATTAAGGGATATTTAGGATGTTTTGTGTGGTTAAGTTTACATAATATTTAATTAGCGTTATATATGGGTTAGTCCGTATACAATGGGTGGATATTTAAATAGTAGTAAAATATGTAAATAAAGATTATAAAGTTATTTGGGGGAAGTAGTGTAATTGAATTTATTTTATATGAGGGTGATTATGAATGATCTGGGCAATATTAATGAGATTAGTTATATTAATTGATATTTGGATGAGGATAATAGAAATAGAAGGATTAATTGAAATTGAGTAGAGAGAGAAGTTATTCGAACCTGAGTAGTTGATTAAGGACCATAAATATTGTGAGTATTCGTTAGATGGAGATCAGGCCGTAGTCAATATGAATTATGAATCAGTGGGGGGGCGGGCATGTAGGTAGATGGATTGAGGATGCCGGTTGGGGGTGGATGAAATTACAAAACAACTAATAGGTCACCTGAAAAAGTTCTGTTAATAGATTGATATGTGATAAGGATGTGAAAGGTGTTATGGTATTAAATGGATCTAGTTTGAGTGAAATGGGAGATACTTGTGTGAATGAGGGGACATAACTATGATTATTGGCTAAAACAACCTACAAAAACATAACACCGTGGGTAATATTCAATTACTAAACCCTCTTAGCCAAAACGTGCGGGATGCAAGTTCGTACCTGGACGTTGTTGGTGAGACAAGGGCAGGGTGGGAAAAGATGGTAGAGGTGTGTTTAGTAGAAGCTGGGTGAGGGTTTACGATAGAAGTGTCATGGAATGATTTGAGGTTAGCATGGGGAGATGACAACCCTCTAGGGGGGTTTTAGGTGGGGAGGAGTATGTGGGGGGTGGGGGGGGGTGGTGGGAGGTGATGGGGAAACATGTTATGTTAAATACCGTATGGGTGGAGTCTGAGAGAAGGAGTTAACCTATCAACGGAATAAACTGCGTTAGATAAGTGAGAGTTAGTCATGGTAATTGAAAGATTTGTATGGTGTGCATATTGTAAAAAAGTACGTAGAATTATGCATCTGTGTAGGTGGGGTTTAGTATAATTTTATGTTATGTATTTAGGAATGAGGACATGTTTGGGATTGAGTGCCAATATTCACACTAAAAACAATTATTAAAAATCAAAACAAGGTTAGAAAGAGAGGATAAGTTAAAGAAGGGTGGGATCGAGTTGAGGATTTAAACCTTTAGGGTGTGGAGTAGGAAGGATGGTGTCCCAGTGATTGTAGTAGAGATAGGTGTATGGGATGGGGTTTTCGAGAGGTTAGGCGGGAGGTGATGTTGGGGTATTTTGCAAACAGGGATATGAGAGTCTAGATTTGTGTTTTGGGTGACTATTAAAGGGAAGGTACAAGTTTGTCGTTGTGAACAGTAGAAACAGAGTGGATGTAACAAGGAGTGTGTTGTTAGGAGATCACGGCTCGGCATTGTAATCTATGGACCAAGAGCCGATACTGGTAATTCTGAGGTGGGCGGGAGCTATGAGTGACGGAAGCAGTAGAGACACAGGATCTGGTGATCTGGTTAGGAGCTAGGGGATGAAAAATTCCGGGACCTGAGTTTCGCAGATGGAATTAGGGGATTCTGTTAAGTTCTCAACACTCAGACTTACTCCAAGAAGCAGAGTCGGATAATCATTGTCATCACTCGGAATTGCAAGAGAATGGTGGGGGTGCGGTCTCATATGTGGAATGGGGCTCTAAAACTGGATAAGCATATGAGACGAGTAAGTTTCTAACAGACGTCAATGAGATTCTATATAAGGGGAGGGATCTACAGAGAAGGGTGTTGAAGGTGATTCAGTGCTGACTTAGTGATTTGAGGATAACTCAGTGGTGATGGATCGCTGTAGGGGGTGATCCATACTAGAGAGCTTTTGCAAGCCTACGCGGGTTCAGGACTAGGAGTTAGTCGTAACATTAAAAACACATTGGAGGATATACATACCAGGAAGTGGCTTATTAGCAGTAGGTATTGTGTAGGATCTGCGTTTAGGTGAAACCTGCGTAAATATCAGGAAAATCAATTGGAAAGTAGCAAATACATTTTTGAATTTGCTACCAAATTCCTTATAACCATATATACATCATTGGTTCTAGATCAATAGCTAATCGACAAATATCAAACGCATGTCTAAGCATATATAGGTGACCTCCGACTGAGAATAGAAGAATACAAGGTCGAATATCTAGATTCGCTCGAATCAACAACTATAATATGATAGAGACCCTCACATTCCCATGTTATGTTCCAGGGAATGGGTAAGTCTGATATAGTTAGGATTTTAATTGACGCCAAAGAACCAGACAAACATGAAACTGGGGAAAAAGACATGCTATCTAGATGAGTCTGGGGAGACTATTAGAGTGGCTAACAACAACAAACCTAACACTGTGGATATCTAATTACATTAAACGAGTTGTATTGTTGCACTTAAAGAAATTTATTATTTTATAGTTAATAGACTCATCAGAGGTATCCCATCTATACTTCAGCGACTTAGATGGCATTGGGGCAGGGGTGGTTCAAGTGGGTGAACTATATGACCACGAATTTCCTACAATTATCTACTAAAACTAGCAGGTCCACTGAAGAATCATTAACAGTGTTATAGTGGATAAAAACATAGAGTGATAGTCTACACCCATCATTGACAATTACTATTTATCATTTTTAATTACATACCCAAACTACCACAACTAATAAACTGATGGAGTTATCATGACCTTAAAACAAGTCAAACACCAATGATAGATAATATGTCAAATTCGTCCATTGCATCCTTACAAAGACTCAACAACTGAAGAATTACCTTCCACTTCCAGAAGGTTACTACTTGAATTTCTCGTAATTTATATACTGCGGTATGGTAGTTATACATATTATACTTCAAACAATCGAAAGAACACCCCATGCACGAGAATGTAAACTAAACAGAGTAGTTGATAGTGACAAAAAAGGAGAACCATAAAGTCAATTAGCCATTACGCTCATTGGTGTATCCCTACTATGAATAGAATTAACATGCCAATTAAATAGTGATATGCGGATTGTGATAGCAAAAATAATAATTTTAATTATTAGATATACATTTGTCAACTACAAAGAAAACAACAATCAACCCCAAAACACTAATAACGATCCCTCGTTCCGCAACAAGGCACGTAGTATTATTCCGATTCATAATATTTTGACTTATAGATATTTTCACATAGACTTATTGGTTAACACCACCTTAATTATTAAAATTTCATAACCACATGTTAACAACTAGTCCTTTAAATACCAGTTAAGATATAATTAATTTAATACGATCCTTATATATAATTTTTTCAGGCTGAACTATCAAACATAACTAATAAGTTATAATAGTAAACTTGGATCAAGATGTCATTCATCATGAAACTAGATTACTGATGTATTCTACGTAATCATAAAATGCATATAAGAAACTTGAAAATTGAGAAACAAAGATTCAATCATTATATTACCCTCAAATTTATGAACATGTTAATATGCATAGACAGCTAAACATTATTATGATATTATTATTCTTAAATTCCATCAAACTGAGGCACATGCAGTCTGAATAATGCAAGCTCTGATTTTATTTAAGTTTTTATTTTTTTATGCAGGGCTGGCATTTAAAAAACTTCTAACATTTAAAGTACAGCTCATGGTAGCATAAGCAAAATATAATTATAATTCTAGGGTCCTGAAGATTAGTCATGTGCCACAAGTATACCGCTCACCATTTCATAGGGATATCCATATTGTGTCACCAATTATCGAAAATGTGATTGATGGCTCATATGCTGATTTTTCCTAACCATAGAGGCATAGATCCCTCTCGGGTGATCCCACGACTATTCTTATACTTACTAGTTTTAATATCTAGGAGATTATATAAAAATGAGAAATCCGAAGTACGGCTAGATGTACGCAGGCCACAATTGGGACAGAACTTACCTATTATAAGTCTTTTTATTAAACCGATGATCACGTTGGACTGATAATCTATCATGACTAAAGCGAATCTTCGACTATGATTTTCATGTCTATATTGAAATAACCCATTACTATTTACATAGCTTTCGTTTCATCAATTCTGAGAAGAGCGTTTTGAGCGACCTCCTGTATCATCTTAAAGAGGCAACATAGCTTTTGGCTTTTTTTGAAGGATATTCCAGTACCTCTGATATCAGCTATTGACAGAGCATCAGTACAGATCATGCAGGGAAATTATCTCGAGGACGTATTTATTGTTACTTATTAGAGAAGTATCTGAGGTTTCAGTGAAGCCACCGATTATTTAATTTCCAAGATGATCTATTCTATCATCTTACTGGTGCGATTCATTATTCATCGCGACATTTAAACATGGCATATCTCACGACAAGAGATAGTCTTGAGCCGTGGATAACGTCAGCCAGTGACAAGACAATAGTAAGAAAGAATGGAAGACTGAAATGATAGGATTCAGATAGAAATATAGTGCAAAATGTGAAAGTTGAGACCATTGGCTCCGAGGTTGAGAAACCGAGGTTGATTCTTTCCTCGCCACTTCGACGTTATGGCCTCGAACCACCTCTAACTACCCTATGGGGATAAGGTTCAATTAAGATTCACAAACACCAAGGTACAGACAACATATAGCTACTGTACTAAAGGAAATGACTGATGCCAGCTACAATTTATACAAGTTTATTATACACCTATAAACAACAAACATATACATGTCCCATACATGAAGTGCGAGGATGCACACCTGAAACAAAATCAAGCACAGTTAAAAATGCATCAACCCCAACCCTTCTCCCACAATTGCAACCTGTATGGAGAAAGAAGGTAAGGTTAACTGAAATGAACTACACTGCACTTGATGTCGCCTACACTCCAAACTAGCTGTTCTAAATTCTAACTCTAACTCTAAGTCCACTGATAGCTGGAACGACTGCGAAGTGACTACACAATCTCTGCACAGACTTCGGTTCTACACAGCCTATCCTGGAATCTCCTGAACACAACTAACTGCACCTCTAAACTTCAGCAGCTGTCCTCTGCTATGATTCACCAAAACTAACAGTTCTGCCTATCTGTGCTGACTTCAGTAGAGAGAATGTTTACCCTCTCTCTCTCCACTAACTCTGGAATTGATGACTGAGGTTTAACAGAACCCCCTGGATTCTGGACTGGAACTGTAGCTGACTTCTACCACTCTGAAATTACCTGCCCGAGTACCTATAACTGGGCCGTCGGCTTTATTATGGCCGTGAAGAAACGAACACAAAATTACCACAACGCTGGCAGCCTGCCAAATCTGCGTGTGTAACGAGCGTCAGAGCTCAGGATTTATCCACAAAAATCCTATTCGCTGGAAAATGTCTTCCCCTGGCTGGGAAAACGTATTTTCTTCCTCTCCTTCCACTACTGGCAACTAACGTAAAACCCTTGCGGTTCTGCGAATGCCCCAACTTTGCCGTGGGAGAAATTTTTGTGGTCTCAAAATTCCGCTCTCATTCCCACAAAAAGCCGGCACCTGCTGTTTAGACAAAAGCAAAAACAACAGCTAAACAAAACGTTAATACTCTATTACAAATAACAATTAACTTCCTGACAAACCCTTAAGTCTTTAACACTTAAGTCTCCCCGTCTATAATCAATACAGCTCCCCTACTCTCTCCCGTTATGCACCACCATACAAAATCATGCAAACAAAGTCCGCTCCCCCACTGAGCTCCCTTCTCTACCTGAGCCCACAAGGTAAACATTGGCTAACCCAGATCGCTTGTTCTGCCTGACTAACTCTGAGCAACAACAATATTTTCAATGGCCCGTCTGGGCAGACGTACTGTGGCCTACTTCTTACGCTGACACTAATGCCGTAATGTTTAACACAACTAAAACTAGCCTCCTCTAGGAATTCCTAAAATCCCCGTCAATAATAGTAATCACATTCAAAATGAAATACAAGATAATACCCGTAACATAAATAAATGACCTCTCCAACTTCTGAATACACAGAATAACAAAGCACAATCAATAACCTATAACCCTGTTTACGCTAGCATCTACATGCCGTCAAAAGTTATACATAATGGTTATCAATTAAATCTCAGTAGTTACAAACACGTGGTTACAATTTTATGACCACGTGCTTCTCTCCCCCTCGTCCCTCTGAACATCGTTTCAATAAAGATACCGTAACCACGCGCTCACGTGCTTCAATTAATACCTCTATCACTTCCGTCCACAGATATATGCGTAACTATATAAATAGCGAGCATCAATACTCTCACTAAAATCACAAATGAAAATACACATTACACGCTCCCGACTATTCTGTAAATACATATGATTCGCAGATGCGAGTTTCTCTCCCGACCGACTTTGCAATAATACAAAGCGGTGATATCTCAACTTTTAAACCATGCCGCTATTCTTTCAACAAGGAATTAATTGGACCTATAAATTTTCAAGTCTATCACTAAGATCGTATTTGATGGCTCTGGAGTTAAGAATTAAATTAAACTAAAACTTCCCAAGAAACTTAAATGATCGGCTAGGACTAGAAAAATTAAATAAAGTCCTCACGCAAAAATTCATGCTTACCAAATCTCGAATGTCCTACTGAAGGCAATCGACTTGACTCTGGCAACCCGCTTTGGCAATTAATTTTTAGAGACCGAACTTATGAAGTTCGGGCGTATTTATTCTCAAGCCCCCACGCGCCGACTTCATGACGTCATATGCGCGGCGTGGTTCTAAAGCCAATGGGCGCTCTGCATTTCAACTGCAGTTAGCTCTCCGCCAATCAGAACCTTAGATCTTTCTGATGCAACCAGTCCCCGCTAGACAAAGAACCGGGAATTGGTCCTAGCCCTATACTGCGGAAATGAAGCAAAAATGGCCGCAAATAATTTAACTCCCGAAAAATGCGTATATGGCCACGCAATATCTTTAAAAAAAAAGGACACTGGTGCAAATCCTGATCTAGCCTCTATAATCTTTCTTCTAGAAAAATACTGTCTAATTCCCTACACCCCCATTCTAAACACATAAAGAAGAACCATAAAGCAGATGAGATCAAACTCCCTCGTGATCTCATCTTGAAAAAAACGTAAATAATAGAAGGAGAAGAAACATGGAGAAGGATTTCCTGTAATCCCTCCTAAAAATAGTGAACAAAATGCAAGGAGAAAAAGACATGGGCCATTTGAAAGACAGAATCTCAGTACTTTCGTCACATCACTCCCACCTTCGAAGATTGAGCATCGATCTCATTACTGAAATCTCTGTGTTTCACACTGGCCCTTAACTCTGTCTACAAGGCTGTCTGTCCTTACCCCTCCTATTCAGTGTTCTTCGACCTTCCTCTTTTGCGTTTCCTCCTTCCTCCTCTCCTAGAATGAGCTCCTATGCTCCGTTGGGAGAGTTGATCTCTCTTCAGACCTGTGCCGTCTAATGGCGGGTCTGAACTTTCCCTTGCTATGACCGTCAAAAGGCTGTTCTGGTCAGCTGAGGTGACCGGGGGGCGCTGTGGCGACGTGGCAGTGGCGGCTTCCGCGCTGCGCGTCAGCAGAGTTGTGACTGCTGGTACCGTGCGAAACTGGTGCAACGTCTCGGGTTCCTCTGGTGTAGAGCCTCCGATTTCTTGCTGGGTGTCTATTGGATCACGATCGACCTCAATAGCTTCTACCTTTGAAGAAAGGTAGGTAAGATCTGCCCCTGGCAGTGGTTCTGGACTCGCTCTTCCCCTACCAATCTGAAGCGGGACAGAGCTCTCCAAAATAGCTCCTTGCAAATGCGTAAGGTCGCTTTTCTCACTCTTTTCTGGCCTGAAAAGTTGGTGAGATGAAAATGTAGACCACGGGAGCTCTCCGTCTAACACCCTGGTTCTACCTTCAACCTTGCCCTCCCCTGTGAGAGTTACTGGCGTCAGTTGGAATGTGTCCTGCAGTGACACTTGACGGTTTAAGATCCCGTTAGATCGCGGAGAATCTGAGTTAAAGCTCTCAGTAACTGGTTCCAATGTTCCGTGAAACGAATTGGAAAAGATAGCCAATTTTTCAGGCTGCTCGTTACAAGAGTTGTTTCCTGTAAACGAGATACGAGAGTTGTGGGGGCCCATCTCCGTCTATAGGCAAACGGATACTCAGATCACTGTCCTCCTCCGTTTGAGTAAAGTGCTGGTCGGATGGGGCTCCAGGGCTGGTTGGAACTATATGCTCGCTCAGACCGCTATCTTGTGCCCTATGAAGATGGCGCTGGTCGTTGACATATGTAATACCGCTCTTGTCAGTATGTCCCTCACTTGAAGGAGCTAATACCATCGGGGGCCTAATTCCCGACAACAAAGAGTGTACTTCCGGAATCAGAGGCGTCGTCACCACTGTTTGGCCGGTTGGCTGAACAGGGCTGGCGGGCGAATTTGCCTCTGCAAATAACATATCACTGTCGTCAGAGGCGTTGCACCCCTCCTTGGCACGACAGCTATGTTTGAGCTCGCTCGGGGCTCCGTGAATTAGGGGTTCTCCTTTTTCACTTATCTGGCCTGCAGTAGGCCCCCTTGCATCAGCAAGGATCGGTGTGGGCGGGTTCCCCAAAACTAAATATGGGTTACCGAGAATGAAGTCGTAGGCCGGCTGAGCCGTTACAGCTGCCTTGATGGTGCCAGACACGAACCTACATTTCACCTCAATATTGGCTACCGGAAAGCACTGTGAAGTCCCTTTCCTTAAAACTCCACCAATATTCACTTTTTCCTTCGTCATCTGCCAGGGCTTCACCAGATGTCGGGCGACTATGCTGGGGTATGTAAGCCCGCTGTCAAATAAGCATGTTGTCTCAGTCCCGTTCACTTCTGCTGGCCCGCTGTTGGAAAACAACTTCTCTGACTGGAAGGGTTTCCACTTCTTCCCTTGTTTCACCCTCACAGGCCTTAAACAAGCCATCTGATGAGCGGGTTGTTTGTTTGGGCACCGTGTTGTCCAATGAGAAGTAGTCCGACAGAACCTACAATATCTCTCATTATCTCCCCGGTTCCTGACGGGTTCATGAGAAGTCGGCCCCTGTGTTCTGTTAGGCGGCTGGGAGCGCATGTTATGACTGGGAGGGAGCTCCTTGCGAGACGGCCCTTGCTGCTGTTGATCTGAAGAGGAAGGCGACTGCGATGAAGATGCTCCTTTGTCCGGGGCTGGCAGGTCAGGGTGTTTTCTTTTCTGTCCCAGTACTTCGGCCTGTGCCGTCTGGAACCTTTCAGCAAAAAGAATTATCTGGTCCAGTTGCTGTGCGCCCTGCTCCGCCAGGTACTTCCTTAAGTCCGGAGACATGTTGGCCTTTATCTGTTCGCACATGATGAGCTCTTCGAGTCCTTCAAACGATTTAGCCAAACCCGACAACTCTCTCCAGCGAGTGAGGTAATTCCTCAGCCTCTCCGCGAACTGGGGAAAACTTTCTCCTTTCTCCAGTCGACTTTCCCTAAACATCGTTTGGCACTTCCGGGGAGTCCATTGGAATCGCTGTAACAGGGCGTTCCGCAGAGCCTCAAAGTTACCTTGGTCATCTACCAGCATCTTGCTATAGACCTCATACGCATGTCCTCTTAGAGATTGAGATAATTTGAGACACCAAAGACTATCATCCAGCCCGTATGCCTTTGCCATCCGTTCAAATTTTTCTAAAAATACCTCAATTTTCTCATTCCCGTTAGGAAAAGAGTCCATCGGAAAATTCATGGCTGCCATCCGGGGCCCTCCGTTTCCTGAGGTGTCTGTTGCCCCTGCTCCGGGAGAATCTCCGTTAGCCGAACTGCCTTCCGAAGATCGGTACTGCAGTTCCAGTGAACGCAGGGCAAGTTCATGCTGTCTCTCTGCTGCCTTCTCCCTCTCTTGGGCTTCCCTCCCTCTGGGCTTCCCTCTGTGCTTTCTCCTGGGCTTCCCTTTGTGCTATCTTCTCCTGGGCTTCCCTCTCTGCTATCTTCTCCTGGGCTTCCCTCTCTGCTATCTTCTCCTGGGCTTCCCTCTCTGCTATTCTCCCTGGGCTTCCCTCTCTGCTTTTCTCTCTCTCTGCCTGTCGGGTCTTCTCTTCTTTCTCCGCTTCCCTTTTCTCTCTCTCCGTCTGCCGGTCCTGTTCCCTCATAATGTAAGCCCTAGTCTCGGCCTCATTCATCCCCATGCTTTTAGCTGCGTCCTTCCATGCAGTAAGTAGCTTGACCAATTCAGCCATCTTACCTGACAAATCAGCAGTACTCACAACGAGGGGAAATGACAAAAAAGGAACAAGAAAAATTTACTGTTACCTACTAGGAATATGCTGTCGCAAAAACCCGCACTCAGACTAGCACCAAGTCTGACTAATAACTACCTGAAAAAAATTCAAGTTATCCAGCTACCCAAAACCCGAATTTACTTTCCTGTTAAGAAAAAAAAATTCAATTAGCCATCAATTACCTCTAAGTCATAAACAACCTTACTACAACTATCATCTAACTAACTGTAACCTGTGGAAAAAAATTTAGCTGGATCAGTCTTAATATAGCTCAAGTCTAGGGGATATTATAAAGAAAATCTATTTTTCAGAACTTCCTACAGAGACAATCTATGAATCTAGAATTGATCCCAACAAAGATGATCCCAAGGACGACGCCACCCACTTTGTCAAGATCACAGAATTGAACGTAACAAAGATGATTCACCGGACGATAGCACCCACTTTGTCACGAAATGGATTTAGGACTAGAGACTGTCTACATATAGTGACAAGACAATAGTAAGAAGAAAGACTGAAATGATAGATTCAGATAGAAATATAGTGCAAACTGTGAAAGTTGAGACCATTGGCTCCGAGGTTGAGAACCGAGGTTGATTCTTTCCTCGCCACTTCGGACGTTTAAATTGCTATGGCCTCGAACCACCTCTAACTACCCTATGGGGATAAGGTTCAATTAAGATTCACAAACACCAAGGTACAGACAACATATAGCTACTGTACTAAAGGAAATGACTGATGCCAGCTACAATTTATACAAGTTTATTATACACCTATAAACAACAAACATATGCATGTCCCATACATCAAGTGCGAGGATGCACTCCTGAAAACAAAATCAAGCACAGTTAAAAAAAAATGCATCACCCCAACCCTTCTCCCACAATTGCAACCTGTATGGAGAAAGAAGGTAAGGTTAACTGAAATGAACTACACTGCACTTGATGTCGCCTACACTCCAAACTAGCTGTTCTAAATTCTAACTCTAACTCTAAGTCCACTGATAGCTGGAACGACGGCGAAGTGACTACACAATCTCTGCACAGACTTCGGTTCTACACAGCCTATCCTGGAATCTCCTGAACACAACTAACTGCACCTCTAAACTTCAGCAGCTGTCCTCTGCTATGATTCACCAAAACTAACAGTTCTGCCTATCTGTGCTGACTTCAGTAGAGAGAATGTTTACCCTATCTCTCTCCACTACTCTGGATTTGACTGAGGTTTAACAGAACCCCCCCTGGATTCTGGACTGGAACTGTAGCTGACTTCTACCACTCTGAAATTACCTGCCCGAGTATCTATAACTGGGCCGTCGGCTTTATTATGGCCGTGAAGAAACGAACACAAAATTACCACAACGCTGGCAGCCTGCCAAATCTGCGTGTGTAACGAGCGTCAGAGCTCAGGATTTATCCACAAAAATCCTATTCGCTGGAAAATGTCTTCCCCTGGCTGGGAAAACGTATTTTCTTCCTCTCCTTCCACTACTGGCAACTAACGTAAAACCCTTGCGGTTCTGCGAATGCCCCAACTTTGCCGTGGGAGAAATTTTGTGGTCTCAAAATTCCGCTCTCATTCCCACAAAAAGCCGGCACCTGCTGTTTTAGACAAAAGCAAAAACAACAGCTAAACAAAACGTTAATACTCTATTACAAATAACAATTAACTTCCTGACAAACCCTTAAGTCTTTAACACTTAAGTCTCCCCCGTCTATAATCAATACAGCTCCCCTACTCTCTCCCGTTATGCACCACCATACAAAATCATGCAAACAAAGTCCGCTCCCCCATTGAGCTCCCTTCTCTACCTGAGCCCACAAGGTAAACATTGGCTAACCCAGATCGCTTGTTCTGCCTGACTAACTCCGAGCAACAACAATATTTTCAATGGCCCGTCTGGGCAGACGTACTGTGGCCTACTTCTTACGCTGACACTAATGCCGTAATGTTTAACGCAACTAAAACTAGCCTTCTCTAGGAATTCCTAAAATTCCCGTCAATAATAGTAATCACATTCAAAATGTAATACAAAATAATTCCCTTTAAAATTACTTCTCCCATCTTCTGAATTCACAGAACAATAATGCACAATCAATAACATATAATCCTGTTTACGCTAGCATCTACATGCCGTCAAAAGTTATACATAATGGTTATCAATTAAATCTCAGTAGTTACAAACACGTGGTTACAATTTTATGACCACGTGCTTCTCTCCCCCTCGTCCCTCTGAACATCGTATCAATAAAGATACCGTAACCACGCGCTCACGTGCTTCAATTAATACCTCTATCACTTCCGTCCACAGATATATGCGTAACTATATAAATAGCGAGCATCAATACTCTCACTAAAATCACAAATAAAATACACATTACACACGCTCCCGACTATTCTGTAAATACATATGATTCGCAGATGCGAGTTTCTCTCCCGACCGACTTTGCAATAATACAAAGCGGTGATATCTCAACTTTTAAACCATGCCGCTATTCTTTCAACAAGGAATTAAATGGACCTATAAATTTTCAAGTCTATCACTAAGATCGTATTGATGGCTCTGGAGTTAAGAATTAAATTAAACTAAAACTTCCCAAGAAACTTAAATGATCGGCTAGGACTAGAAAAATTAAATAAAGTCCTCACGCAAAAATTCATGCTTACCAAATCTCGAATGTCCTACTGAAGGCAATCGACTTGACTCTGGCAACCCGGCCTTGGCAATTAATTTTTAGAGACCGAACTTATGAAGTTCGGGCGTATTTATTCTCAAGCCCCCACGCGCCGACTTCATGACGTCACATGCGCGGCGTGGTTCTAAAGCCAATGGGCGCTCTGCATTTCAACTGCAGTTAGCTCTCCGCCAATCAGAACCTTAGATCTTTCTGATGCAACCAGTCCCCGCTAGACAAAGAACCGGGAATTGGTCCTAGCCCTATACTGCGGAAATGAAGCAAAAATGGCCGCAAATAATTTAACTCCCGAAAAATGCGTATAAGAACATCTTACTTTTTTTGTAAGGCTTCTTTCAGAACATCTTACTTTTGTTTTTCGTAAGCTTCTTTTCAGAACATCTTACTTTCATATGTATGGCTTCTCTCAGAAACATCTTACTTTCGTATGTATGGCTGCGTTCTTTCAGAACACCTTACTTTTGTAATGTAAGTCCTTCTTCTCTCAGAACATCTTACTTTCATAATGTAAGGCTTCTTTCAGAACATCTTACTTTTGTTTATAAGGTTTCTTTCAGAAACATCTTACTTTTCGTATGTAAGGCTTCTTTCAGAACATCTTACTTTCGTATGTAAGGCTTTCCTCTCAGAACATCTTACTTTCATATGTAAGGCTTCTTTCAGAACATCTTACTTATGTTTGTAAGGCTGTCCGCTCAGAACATCTTACTTTCGTATGTAAGGCTTTCTTTCAGAACATCTTCTTCCTTTCATATGTAAGGCTTCTCTCAGAACATCTTACTTTCGTATGTAAGGCTTCTTTCAGAACATCTTACTTCGTATGTAAGGCTTCTCTCAGAAACATCTTACTTTATATTTAAGGCTTCTTTCAGGAACATTATACTTTCGTATGTAAGGTTTTCTTCTCAGAACATCTTACTTTCGTAATGTAAGGCTTTCTCTCAGAACATCTTACTTTCGTATGTAAGGCTTCTTTCAGAACATCTTACTTTTGTTTGTAAGGCTTCTTTCAGAACATCTTACTTTTCGTATTGTAAGGGCTTCTTTCAGAACATCTTACTTTTGTATGTAAGGTTTCTCTCAGAACATCTTACTTTCATATGTAAGGCGTCTCTCAGAACATCTTACTTTCGTATGTAAGGCTTCTTTCAGAACATCTTACTTTTGTTTGTAAGGCTTCTTTCAGAACATACTTACTTTCGTATGTAAGGTTCTTTCAGAACATCTTACTTTCGTTATGTAAGGCTTCTTTCAGAACATCTTACTCTCGTATGTAAGGATTGGCTGCATATTAAAATTAAAAAACAAAACTCTCCTTTTCTTACTCCCTTTGTCAAAGAGTTGTCACATAAAATGCTTTCCGTTTAATTGAATGCTGATTTTATGCCTGGGCTGTTCTTTTGTCCACCTCTGGGATCCGTCTGATGTTATTAATGTCTTAGGCTACCTACGACGAGTTTGGGGAAACTAAGAGCCTGGGATCCAGACTTCACGGAGAACTTCAAGAGTCCCCGTTGAAAGGACAATATTAGACAATCTCTGAAGGACCGTGGACTGGATTTGAACCACCAGGAGAAAGACAGTCTGTAAATAGCTATAGCGCTCTCATCCTGTAAACCTCTGTACCCCCCAGGGTAGAAGAGGAACTGCTAAATAGTAAGTAGTAGTGGGGATTTGAATCAATTTAATGTTTCAAAGTTATTCCATTTTAACTGTGGGGGTCGCATAAGTGGGCCCTAAGAGGAGTTATGGTGATATACCTTCAAATTCTAAGAGGTACCAGGTTTAATTCCCAAGTAGAGGAGAATATAATTTATGCGACATTTGATTTTTTCAGAACCAGTGGTGCTAATTGATATCCGTTTCCTTTCTCTCCCCCCCCCCCGGTCCCTCTGGGGTTAGTGAGATTGGATGGCCAAGATTTCTCAGATAAGGGCAAAGAAATAGGAGTCCCGGCAGTTGGAAATCGTAAAAGATAGGCCATAAGGGCCCTGGGCAAAATTTAAAAATTTAAAACCTACCACCGCAACAGTATTTATAGAAATGTGTGATTCCTATATACACACACAGGGATCTCGCCGGGTGCCACGGTAGGAGTTTGTGCCGCTTTGTGCTCATATCCTCGTGTGATCTAAGGGCAGGGGAGATCGGAGCACCTGATGGAAGTTTGTCCGTATGCGATGAAGATAGTCCTTAAAAACTAAACCAAACTATGCTGTTGTAACTCATGGCTAAAATATGTTTATTAATAATATTCCATCAGCACCTGCCCGGAATAAAATGTACCACTTCTTTCCAGACAGGTGACCAAACAGCTGAAACAGTTTGCTGAGTCGAAGCGAATGTTCACGTCTGACAAAACCAACATTAAAGATCTCAGTCAGATGCTGAAGAAAGCCCCGCAGTATCAGAAGGGAGTTCTGAGCAAATACTCCGCACATTTCCATCTGCGTGCCTGAGAGATTGCGATGTAGGCAGTATCAGGAAACATGTGGGACAAAACTGTGGCAAAGTTGAACAGGTAAGCTGTGTCGTCAATCTTTTTATTCCTTGTGGGGCATGGGAATTTTTTTTTTTTTTTTAGTTGACCTGTCCATGTTGTTTTGTTGAAGTTTTTGTGGTTTAAAATTTGTTACAGGATGGAGTGCCTGGCCCAGGGGTCGGGAACCATTCCGTGACAAAGAGCCAAATATTTAATTTTGTCTTCATTTTAACAAATTGAAGAGCCGCATGAAAAAAAATCACATGGTATCCCTCATTCACTAAGAGTTAAGTAGTAGAGAGCCAAGAGCCGCACGAGATGGCTCAAAGAGCCGCATGCAGCTCGCACGTCGCGGGTTCCCGACCCCTGGCCTGGCCCCATGCCCAACCCTCCTTTGTCGCTTTTTACAGTATGCATGGTATGAGACAGTGTTACTATTCTTTGCTCTTCTTTCAGGCCTCAGTAACACACAGGGGCATCAGTAGTGCTACCAAGATTTGTAGTTTTACACTTATTTAGGAATTCTTCAACCTTATTAAGATTCAGGATCATCATCATTCCTTTTCATTCCCTGTGGAACATGGGAATGTAATCCCTCCAGCCATCAAAGGCAACAGAAGTTAGGTTTTCCAGAAGACAGTGAAGAATCCCAGTGACAGTTAAGATAACTGATGAAGAATTCTTGAGAAGATCTGATGAGCTAGAAAATATAGTCACAAATATAAGAAGACAGACATGTTGTGAGAAGGGGATTGGTTTAATTTTTGGTCCATGCACAGGACAACTGCGTAATTTCTGTACTTCTGTACGGTGCAGAATGCTGGAGAGTAACAGAAAATGAAATGTCCTAACTGTCCTCTTTCCACACAACCTGCCTAAGGAAAAATCTTCGAATTTTCTGGCTGAACACCATCACCAACCAAGAACTGTCAACTCGGAGCCACCAAGAGGACATGCGCACCATCATAGTGGGTAGACGCTGGAATAGGATTGGCCACATCCTCAGAAGAGACCCTGACACCATCACCAGAAGTTCTATGCTATGGACTCCAGAAGGAAAGTGAAAGTAAGGATGGCCAAAAGGCACTCTGCGGAGAACAGTGGAGGCGGAGATGCTAAGCATGAAACAGCTGGGGCACCACACGAAGGATGGCTGTTGACCAAGCAAAGTGGAGACAGTTTGTTGCTGCCCTACAAGATGCCACTAGGTGTGATGGCCACTGATTGCTTTGTCAACCAGTGGATCAAGAAACCAATTAAGAAGAGAGGAAAAACTGGTGTTTATCTTTGCTGCTTGAAAAACCTGTTTGCAACCCAGTGTGGGTCTATAATTGAAGCGTCAGTAGTTTGCTTAACCTTTTAGAGGTCCCGCACACTTTTAGCAACACCCTTAGAAAGCCTCACACCCTCTTTAGACAGCATCTTAAGAAGCCCTCGTACCCCATTATCTTCTAGGTCCGCAAAATATTCTAGAAATGAGAAAAAAAAGCATTTAAGTATGTTTTGTGACAATATACTATGAATTGGAACCAGGCCCAGTAAAGATTTATGGCGCTGTCCTTGGTCCCAAAGCTCTACACCTCACGACAGAAGAGAAAGGACCAAGGACTAGATTGGAAACAAGGCCATTTAAGATAATATAAGCGCTGTCTGTCCAAAGCTCTACAACTCACGAAACAAGAAAAGGACCCAAGGACTAATTTGAACCAATGCCTATTAAGAAAGTAATGGCGCTGTCGTTTTCCAAAAGCTCTACACCTCACCGAGCAGAAAGAGAAAGAGACCAGGACTAGATTGGAACCCAGCCAGTCAAGATAGTATCGAACGCTAGTCTTTGTTTAAAGCTCTACACCTCACGACAGAAGAGAAAAGGACCAATGAAACTAGACTGGAACCAGCCAGTAAGATAGTATAGCGCTGGCTGTCCAAAGCTACTACACCTCACGACAGAAGAAAGGAACCCAAGGACTAGATTAACCCAAGGCTAGTACGATAGTATGGCGCTGTCGTATCCAAAGCTCTACACATCACGACAGAAAGAGAAAGGACCAAGACTAGATAAGAACCAGGCCAGTAAGGTAGTATGGCGCTGTCTTTTGTCCAAAGCTCTACAACTCACAGACAACAAAGAAAGGACCAAGGACTAGATTGGAACCAGCCAGTAAGAATAGTATGGCGTCCAGTCTTGTCCAAAGTCTCAACACCTCACGACAGAAGAGAAATGGACCAAGGACTAGATTTGAACCAGCCATAAGATAATATAAGCGCTGTCTTGTCCAAAGCCTACTGATCACGACACAAGAGAAACGGGCCAAGGGACTAGATTGGGAACCCAGCCATAAGATAGTATGGCGCTGTCTTGTCAAAAGCTCTTACACCTCACGCATAAGAAAAGGACCCAGTCTAATGGAACCAGGCCAGTAAAATAGTATAGCGCTTTCTGAATGTCGCTTAGCTCAACAACTTTACGACATGAAGAAGAAAGGACCGAGACAATAGTGAACCAGGCCAGTATGATATATGCTCTTGTCTTGGTGTCGCAAAGACCCTACACCATCATCACGAACAGAAGATAAAAGGACCAAGGTACTAGAAGTAGAACACCAAAGACCAATTAAAAAAAGTATGGAGCGTCTTTCTCTTTTGATCCAAATAGCTCTACATCCTTCTACGACACCAGAGAAAGGGCAAGCTAAGGACTAGAATAGGAAAACCTTATGGGCCGAGGAAGATCAAATGGTGTCTTGTCTTGTCCAAAACTTCAACACTCTCAATTACAGACATAAACGAAAAGACGCTAAGGAACTAAAAAAAAATAATCTACATAGGATACTATCCAATTGAAAGTGTCACTTGTCCCAAAGCCTAACACTCACGACACAAGAAAGGACAAGACTAGATCTCTACCAACGTCGCACTACTCACAAAGAGCTGATGAGAATATAGGTATAAGACCTATGAAGTAGGATAATTGCGGTAAACCCTTCCTTAGTCCATTAAGATTAGTGGAAGGCGCTGTTCCGATTGTCCCCAAAGCTCTTACACCCACCGACACGACAGTAAGTAGAACAAACATCCCCCAGAACCAATGACTAATTTGGGTAAAACCAAGTGAGAGCCATGTAAATAATAATAGCAGCTGTTTATTATAATGTCGTCAAAAAGAGGCTACTACAAGCTGCCTTAAGATTCACGACACAATGAGTAAAGGAAACCTACAAGACTAGAGATTGGAAATCCCGGGCCCAATACGATATGTATCGCTAGAACGGAGCGCTGTTCTTGTCAAAAAGCTCTACACTCACGTGAGACAAGAAGAGAACAAGAGCACCAAGGTACCAATAGATTTACAGAATAGATACGGTGGGGCGCAGTAAAAAAGTTATGTATGGCGCTAGTCTGTCCAGCTCTCTACACCTCACGGGGCAACATAAGAGAAAGACCCAAGGACTAGATAGAAGCAGCCAGTAGATAGTATGGCGCTGTCTAGTCAAAGCTCTAACACCACACGACAGAAGAGAAAGGACCAAGGACTAGATTAGAACCAGGCCAGTAAATAGTATAGCGCTGTCTTGATCCCTAAGCACTACAATTGACGACACAAAAAAGGACCAAGTACTAGATTAGAACCAAGGCCAGAAAGATAGTAAGCGCAGCCTTGGTCCAAAGCACTACAACTCTCAAAGACAGAAAGAAGGGACCAAGGACAGATTAGAACTAGACCAGTACGAAGTATGGCCGCTGTCTATTCCAAGCTCTACCACCTCACGACGAAGAGAACAGACCCAAGAACTAGACTGAACCAGGCCAGTAAGAGTAGTATAGAGCGCCTGTCATGTCCAAAGCACTAAAACTCACGACAAAAGAGAATAGGAACCAAGGACAAGATTGGAACCAGGCCCATTATAGATAGTATGGCGCTGTCTTGTCCAAAGCTCAACCACTTAACTTACGAACAATAGAAGGACCAAGGCCGAGATTGGAACCAGACCAGTAAGGAATTATGCGCTGTTTGTCCAAAACACTACATCCTCACGACACAAGAGAAAGAACAAAGACTAGATTGGAACCAGGCCAGTAAGATAGTATGCGCTGTCCCTGTCCAAAGCTCTACAACCACACGACCGAAGAGAAAAGACCAAGAACTAGACTGGAACCAGGCCATAAACTAGTATAGCGCGTCTTGTCCCAAAGCTTCCACAACTCACGATACAACAATAGAAATGACCAAGGACTAGATTTGAACCAGGCCAGTAAGATAGTATGGCGCTGTCCTTGGTCCAAGCTCTACAACTCACGACACAAGAAAAGGACCAAGACTAGATTGGAACCAGGCCCGAAAGATAGTATGGCGCTGTCTGTCCAAAGCATCTACAACTTACGACAACAAAGAGAAAGGACCAAGGACAAGACTGAACCAGGCCAGAACGATAGTATGGCGCTGTCTTGTCCAAAGCTCTACAACTCACGACACAAGAGAAAGGACCAAGGACTAATTAAACCAGGCCAGTATGATAGTATAGCGCTGTATTGTCCAAAGCTCCTATATCTTACGACAGAAGAGAAAAGACCAAGACTAGACTTGACCAGTCAGTAATGATTAGGATAGCACTGTCTTGTCCAAATCTCTACAACTCACGACACAAGAGAAAGACCAAGGACAAGATTGGAACCTGGCCATAAGAAGTATGGCGCTGTCTTGTCCAAAGCTCTACAACCTCACGACATAGAGAAAAGACCAAACTAGACTGGAATTAGGGCCAGTAAGATAGTATAGCGCTGTCTTTGTCAAAGCTCACACCTCACGACAGAAGAGAAAGGACAAAGGACGAAGATTGGAAACCATGCCCGTAAGATAGAATGGCGCTTGTGCTTGTCCCAAGCTCTTACAACACGCGACACAAGAGAAAGACGCAGGTAACTAAGAATGGAACCAGGCCAGTAAGATAGTAGAGCGCTGTCTTGTCCAAAGCTCTACACCTCACGACAGAAGAGAAAGGACCAAGGACTAGATTGGAACCAGGCCAGTAAGATAGTATGGTGTTGTCTTGTCCAAAGCTCTACACCTCACGACACAAACAAAGGACCAAGGACTAGATTGAACCAAGCTAGTAAGATAGTATGGCGCGTCTTAGTCCAAAGCTCTACACCTCATGCGCAGAAGAGAAAGGGCCAAGGTCTAGATTGGAGCCAGGCCAGTAAGAGAGTATGGCAGTGTCTTGTCCAAAGCTCTACACCTCACGACAGAAGAGACAGGACCAAGGACTAGATTGGAACCAGGCCAGTTAGATAATATTGCAACTGTCGTGTCCAAAGCTCTACAACTCACGACAACAAGAGAAGGACCACGACAAGATTGGAACCAGGCATAAGATAGTATGGCATTTGTCTTGTCAAAAGCTCTACAACCTCAACGGCAGAAGAGAAAGACCAAGCGACTAGATTGGAACCTAGGCCATAAATAGTAAATCGATGTCTTGTCCAAAGCTCTACAACCCTCCGACAGAAGAGAAAGGACCAATGACTAGACAGGAACCCGGGAAGTAAGATAGTATAGCGCTGTCTTGTCCAAAGCTCTACACCTCCCGAAAGAAGAGAAAGGACCAAGGACTAGACAGGAACAAGCCAGTAAGAAGTATAGCGCTGTCGTGTCCAAAGCTCTACATCTCACGACACAAGATAAAGGACCAAGACTAGATTGGAACCAGGCAGTAAGATAGTATGGCGTCTGGTCTGTCCAAAAGCTTCTTACACCTCAGGCGACACAAGAGAATAGGACCAAGACTAGATTGGAACCAGGCCAGTACGATAGTAAAGGTGCTCGTCATGTTCCAAAAACAGCTCTACCCTCACTACACAAGAGAAAGGACCAAGTCTAGATTAGAACCAGGTCAGTAAGATAGTATAGCGCTGTCTTAGTCCCAAAGTACTTCACCTCACGACAGAAAAGAAGAGTATAGAAAAAATCAAAAAAATGTTCCAATCCCCCCAAGGAACTCCACATTTTTTGTAGTCAGATTATCAAACCTGCAGGCCAGTAAGTAAGATAGTAGAGTAAGAGTAGGTAAGTAGGTAAAGCTCAGTAAGGCAGTAAAGTCACCAGTACCCAAGGCCATAGTTTTACCTATGGCGCGCTGTAACCAATCCAAAGGCTAACACAACCCACAACTCCCCAGACACATCCAGGAGAAAACACATAAACCACTGAGAATACCCAGAACCAACGAGAGGAAAGGACAACAACAGGACCTCCCCTCAATCGAACTACAAAAGGGACAAACAATATAACCTCCGACCGAGTAGAACTACCGTTGGACACAACAGGGCTAACCTACTAAGTAAGTAGTACAAACCCAACGACCAGACGAAGTTACGTAAGCAGTTATAGTCAAGTACGGCAACCTAACATACCCCTCCCTGTTGCACGTGACCCAAAACCAATCCCCCCCCTGCTCCAAACCCCTTTTGTTTCATTGTTGTTTAATCCCGCAAGGACCCCCCCCTCCTACAGACGGGCAACAACCTCGTTCAGTGTCCTATATACCATCAACTGAGTCACTTTACTTCTCGGTATATCATTTGTCTTCTCGCGTTACGATATCACTCACAAACTGCAGTTAAGTTTCAACCACACACCTGGTCATTTTAGCGCTGGACTTACCGCATGACTTGTTCAACACACAAAAATATATCTAACTACGATCGGTGATCCGGCCCACAACACCCAAAGAAACTAGTCCCAACACAACTTCAGCTATGTTAATTAAATACCAAAATAGCGAATCGATAAGTCAGATGCAATCTACAAATTTACATAAGAGGGGATCTCCACCTTGGCTCATTTTTATACTAATACTAAGTCTTGTCAGGGATGGTCATAGTCCTCTTAAGGATATTTCATCAACTGTTCCACTATTTCGATTAAACTAAAGTCTTACCTTAGAATCATAAGACTACTTTACACAACCAACAACAGTCGGGAGGCGTGACTCTCTTTTGTTTCTTAATAGCTGTGTATATTTCATGACCTTGTCTTTTCAAGAGGGTCCTATTCTGGAGTTTTAACGTTGACTTTCTTGAGCATAACCACTATTCGCATCACCCCCGAATGGGGTACACCCGTTTGAGCGAACTTTTTTTTTCAAACTAACACGATGCATAGCCTGGTCTAACCGTGGCCGAAAAGTCGCGCAACAATCTAGTGGACCCCGCACACCCCAGATGTTCTAAACAAGACTCCAACCACAGCTCCACTGACACAATACATCTCGTCCCACGAAAACGACTCGAAACATCGCCTCGTGTGCGATGTGAACATGCCAACTCATACCTATCTACTAATCAACCTCAAATCGCCTTCATCCACGCGATATTTTAAACGTAACCACAATCTAGGTTTGGGGGGACAGGAAAACAACTTTTATCTATCTACTAGCAACTCCACCCCTGGATATTTTTGTGTGGGTGGACCTTATTATATACGCTGCAACCATCCCCGATAGTGTGACTGTTACTTGCACGTTTGACAAGATCGACAAGGACTAAGATTGGAACTACAGGCCAGTAACTGAATAGTATGGTCTCTGGAATATCGTCCAACAGGCTCTTTAACCTCACGAAACAAGAGAGATTGGACCAAGGACTAGATTGGAACCAGCCAGTAAGATTTAGTAACATGGATTTGACTACATCTTGTCAAATGGCTCTAACAACTTACTACACAAGTCTAAGGACCAAGGACTATTGGAACCAGGCCAGTTGATAGTATGACTGTTGTGTGTGTCCAAAGCTCTACAACCACGACACAACGAGAAACAGTACCATGTGACTAGATTTTAGTAAACCAGGCCATTTTGTTCCACTGTGGCGGGGCCCCGTCCACAAGTCAATCTAAACCTCACTGAAGAGAAAAAAGAAAGCACCAACGTCAACTACGGCTTGTTTTGTTTCATGGACTCAATGACCTTTATTTTACGTTCGTGCAGTTTACTGACGTCTATGTGGATTTTGCCCTGTCTATTTTTTGTATTGAAGACATTGTGTCCATTTTGACTGAACACATCTACGACACAACTACACAAGACCAGAGACTAGATTGCGGATACCAGGCCATCATCATATGGCCATCATCACGCATCAATGGCGCTTTTCTTATTGTCTTGTCCAAAGCTCTACGGAACTCACGACACCAAGAAGGAAGGACCAAGGACTAGATTGGAACCAGGCCAGTAACATAGTGTCGCGCTGTCTTGTCCAAAGCTCTACAACTTACGACACAAGAGAAAGGACCAAGGACGAGATTGGAACCAGGCCAGTAAGAAAGTATAGCGCTGTCCTTGTCAAAGCTCTACACCCTCCCTACAGAAGAGGAAGGACAGGGACTAGATTGGAACCAGCCAGTAAGAGAAGTAGGCGCTGTCTTGTCCAAAGCACTACTACACACGACACAAGACAAAGGACCAGGGACTAGATTGGAACCAAGCTCGTAAAGATAGTATGGCGCTGTCTTGTTTCAAAAGCTCAGACACCTCACGACATAAGAGAAAGGACAAGGACTAGATTGGAACCAGGCCAGTAAGAAAGAATACGCGCTGTCATGTCCAAATCTCTACACCTCACTTACAGAAGCGCAATGACCACGAACTAGATTGGAACCAGGCCAGTAAGAAAGTAATTGGCGCTGTCTTGTTCCAAAGCTCAACAACCACGACATAATAGAAAGGACCGACAAGGGACTAAGATTGGAAGACCTAACGCCAGTAGAAGATAGTATAGTGCTGTCCTTGTCCAAAGCTCTACAAACCTCACGACAGAAGAGAAAGGACCCAAGGACTAGATTGAACC